>NW_022046012.1:73535-116872 GCF_001654015.2 Drosophila navojoa
TATATATATATATATAACAATTATTTTAACTTATAACATAACAATAATACTAGAATATTTGTAACAATAAAGATCGTACTACAATTAATATTACAATTTTAAAAAATCTATATTATATATATTAAGAAAAATACTCTGATAATATCATAATTCTTTAAAGCTATTCAAATCTAATTTAGTTCCACGAAATTTTTCGAACATTTGCATTTGAAAAAAAATTGCCTACTTTTGAGCGTAATTTAACCCACTGTGCACTGTTCGTAGCCTACCCAACTGCGCTGCCACAGCCCGCCCCCAATTTCAATGCAAGCCGTAAAGCTAACGGCGTTTTTGAGGTTTTTGTGCTTGTGCCGTAATTTAACGAAGTCAAAACGAGAAAACAATAAAAGCCGACGCAGCTTGCAGAACAGCAACAACAACAACAACAACAACAGCAGCAGCAGCAGCGGCAACGGCAGCAACAGCGTCGGCTTCAGCATGTGATTGTATTGGTGTGGGAGAGTAGAGCACTCATTAAGAGGCAAGCTCTCGGGACTTCTCCTTGAGTGTGCGTGTCTGCATACATGTGCACTATATTGTTGTGTGTTATATTTGTTTATGTTTACAACGAGCGAATGAGCGAGCTCAGCGAACAGAGGATGCGCGCGCTCCTAGCCACCTGCCATTCTAAGTGGTTAACATTGTGAGCGAGATGGCGCGCGGCGAATTCATTGGCAGAGTGAGCGCGAGAGCGAATGCTCAACTGTAGACAGCGAAATATTAATGATAATAACATTAGATGCATAACATAATTATGCTAATAGGCATTCCAAGCAAGCGCCTCAAAGTGGACAAAAATGGCTGACCTAAAAATACAAATATTGGTAATTTTAAGTATGTGTGTATCTGTGTGAGTATATGTGCGTATGCGAATATTAATTAGCTGTAAATTACAATGGGCATTCTTCTAATTATTGCCCACACATAAGAACATGCTTCGAATCGCAGGCGCAGCCACAATACAACTCTCACAAACACACAGACACACACACCAAAGCACACACTTATAAATATATATATATGCATATGTACGTCTGTATATGTGCAGTAGTTGACTTGACTGCTGTTACTGCGATTGCATAAAAGCCAAAGGACGCTGCCTGCACTCCCGCAGTCGCTGGCTAAACGCGCACTTCGAAAGTTCATTTTTTTTAGTTGGCCATCTATCGTGCATTATCCAAAATATAAATCTATATTTTGCGTGTGTTGAGCAGAGTGCTTTTGTTCAGTTTTTTTTTGTGTGTGCTTTGTGATTGACTTCGAATAGTGAAGGGAAACAAATTTTTTAAAATTCTAAACAAGCAAATCTAAATAAAAAATACGAGAATTTTCAATTATTCACTTTAATGGCTGGGCCTTTCATATCGCCTCTGCCGGGCGATCTGCTCACGGAGTACATGTTCGGCCGGAGACGCCAGCGACGTAATCGTACCACATTCACGCCACAGCAGCTGCAAGAGCTGGAGGCCCTATTCCAGAAGACTCACTATCCGGACGTCTTTTTGCGCGAGGAAGTTGCGCTGCGCATCAGCCTCAGCGAGGCACGCGTCCAGGTGAATCAATGCTGCCGCCAGCTATGCCACGATGCTTCCCTCGCCGAATGTGCAAATATTGTTCATTTCTGAGGATCGTTCGGCACATAAACGGCATATATCAAAGCGTAATAGAACTTTTCCCCTCATACTTAAGTATTATTCAAATTGATTGAGGTTATTTCTTTTTTTTAAATCTCTTAGTTCGTGATAAATTTTAGCTAAAAATTCAATAGAATATGTTTCTTGGCAAAGAAGAATTTAACATATAGGATAGGTCAGTTCCATTTAGATGAAAATACCTTCTTTTTTGCAAATAACACTATATGAGAGATGAGCTGCTTTTAGTTTTTAGAGATTTATATTTATAATGTTGATTAGGGGTTTTTATTAGTAATTGGAATAGCAAATCATATAAAAGAGAAAGATAGCCATAAATATCAATCTATTCAGTCAAAGAGTTTATACATTTCTAGCTAGTTTCTAAATAGTTAACATAGATCTACGAAAATAAATTACATATCCAATCAAATTCTATTGAAACAGCATGAATTGTATTATAAATTAAGAGTGGTATAGATATTGTGAAGCTCGTGCGCTATTCAGTCAAAAGTTTATACAATTGCAAATACGGTTAAATTCTCTAGGAAATGTGGTTCTTGAAGAAATTTTATAAACTTGGAAAGGTATGAGCCATCGAGTTTATACATAAATATATGTACTTCATATAGAGCCAATACTCTTAATACTTTTCTACTTTTTACTTGTCAATGTGATATCTGTATGTCTTCCATCTATATCTTGCTTCCGTTCGGGTTTATTGACTTTTACCTTTTGACTTGCAGGTGTGGTTCCAGAATAGGCGCGCCAAGTGGCGTAAGCAGGCACGTCTGCAGCTGCTGCAAGATGCCTGGCGGATGCGCTGCCTCAGTCTGGGCACTCCGCCCGTTATAGGCGGGGGCGGAGGTGGAGGCAGCGGCTCGAATAGGCCAGCCAATGGCACAGTGGCCAACGGCGGCAATGGCAACAGTCAAATGCCAGAGAATTTGTCTGCTGGCAATACACCAAGCAACAAGGATGCCATGATCAATAGTGATGCGGGCGGCACTGATGTGCCGGCTGCACTGGCCAATGGACAGGGCGCCAGCAACTTTACCATGATGCATCCAGCTTTCCAACAGCAACAGCAACAGTCAACGCATTCCCAGTCCGAGCACGAGAAGCTATCGAAAACCTATACGGAACTGAAGCTCTACAAGGAGCCAACAGCGCATGGTGTCGCCGAACTGGATTTGGGTGGCATGTCCGCCCTTGGCCCAACCTCCGATGAGGGTTCTGATGGCTCTGATTCTGAGGAGATTGATTTGACATCGGGTGCCTGCATAGATTTCTCTCAGAGCAGCAAATTGCAACAGCAGCAACAGCAACAGCAGCAGCAGCAGCAACAGCAACAACAGCAGCAGCAACTGCAGGCCGCAGTTTTGGCGGCGACACAACCGCAAACCTCAAATGGTGTGCACTAGACCTGAGGGTGTATATAGCGAACAATAAACGATGCATGTAATGTTAATGTGCATTTGAGTTTATTTATTTCCCTTTCGTTTTTTCTTTTTTTTTTCAACGAATTGCAGATACAATTAAATCGTATTTATAGACTATCGCCTAAGGTATTCTTTTCATATTTAAATTTAAATTTGAAACGAGTTTTTGTTGTCTATCGATATCAATTAATTGATATCGCGAAGGCAGCTATTTCCTTAACAGCTCAAGAAATTTAACAGAGAGGCAACTGCAAAAAAATGTACTTGAAATTCTTTTTATGCTATCAAAAACTGTGAGCGACTTACTAAGTCATATTTGACGAAATAAAGAATATTTTAATTGGGTAAGTACTATTCTAGCTTGGATGCATCAATGGATATATTTCTTAGGAGATAAATAAATGAAATAATCTCACTGTAAAATTTTACTTAAATTTAGAATCCGTACGATGTACGGATTAAAGGTTAAATTTATCAATTATCAACTAATATATATTGTAAGGTTTGTTTACACCAACGTAAAGGGAGTTATCGCTTGAAGTGTATATTTATTTAAATACATACATATTTAAGGAGCGCATTTCTAGCTATCAATTTCACACTATTTTTGAAAAGTTTATAAATTTGACATATAATGGGCGCTTCACACTTTCCTCAAATATTTCGAAGCTTGACAAAAACATTTCAAAGCTAAAGACAAAAATTTTATGTATTGTAAAAGTTCAGCTTGACTATATTCAGTCATTAGATATTTTAATATCATGAATTGCAATATTAAAATTTATTTTAATTTTATTATTTTTCTATATATTGCACAATGAATTTGGCGGCAAAATTTGAAGTAAGTAAATCGTTTTATTAACGGTATTTTGTCATACGATTATTTGTGTATCGATAGCCAGTTAATTATCAAATTAACATTTTGACGATAGTCTACAACTAGTTGACGCTAATTTCTCAAAACTACTCAATTGGTACTGTTAATCAAATTTTTAAATATTTCAACTCTTAATAATCTGGAATTAATAATTGGAAACCGGAATTACGATGACCTGTAAAAAATGCAATAACTCTCCCATAAAAAAACTTGATGCAATTATAAACTCCACAGTAAAATTTATTTTTGTCGCCCGAGATGTTAATATCAATGTTAAGTGTTTTTAATTTTGTTTAATAAGTGAAATCATTTCTCAACATATTATATATAACTGTATGAAGTTACCTCTTCGCTTAACGTCTAATACATAAATAATTTAAAGCTTACTTAACTATAAATTGTTTCAATCGTAGCCGATTTCGCTGGACTCTCCACATAAATGAAAAAAAAAAACACACATCTTGAAATGCAAATAAAAAATACTTTTGGATAATTTCAATTAATCGGTTGAATCGAAACAAAGCTTCACAATTCACGAGCAAATTGCTTATAATAATTTACATATAACATATAATTTAATTTAAGTTCGTTCAAATATTAACACAGGGCAAAATGAAATATCCGAATATCATAATTATAAACAATACGCACAGAAAATGTCAACACAATTTTGTTGGGCCTTGTAGTAGTGGTCATTTGTGTTCGAAAAAAAAATCATCTTAAATACTAAGAGTTGTTACTGTATGTGTAAATATAATGCTAAAAAAATACAATAAGAAAGCACTTGAATTTCTCTAATGACAAAGGCAACTTGGTGTTCGTCTTGTTTCTATTTTACATATCTCCCTTCATTCCCTTTCACTCTCGCTCTGTCACTGCCTCTCTTTTTCTGAGCTGACTGCTGCATACAAATGTTTGGCTTCTGCTGCAGTTAACCGCTGCAAAAGAAATGTTAGAAAAGGGAATTAATATTCTGTAATAAACAGGAGGATTTTGTGTGTATGTGTGTGTGTGTGTAAGAACACGCTAAATGCTTTGTACAACACTTAAACTTAGGATAACAGTATGAAGTGAGAGGGAATATTGGAAAGATCAGCGTTAGACAGAGACAGATATGCGTGCAAGGGTAATCGACTGGAAGTCCCTGAAGCACCAATTGAAACAGTTACAGATGACGACAGACGAAAGCTCATTTCTCTTACTCTTTGTTGCTGTTGTTTCAGTTAATATTTCTGTTGTTGCTGCTGCTGTTGTAGTTGTTGCTTTTGCTGTTTGTTGTTGCTTACTATTGTTGTATTTGCTGTTGCTGCTGATGAAGGTGGCTGCGACTGCGACTGCGGCTGCGGCTGCTGATCTCAGGGGTTCTCAATGGGATTATTGTTGTTGTTGCTGATCTTGATTTTAGCGGTTCGTGTGTTTTTAGTGCATTATGGGTTTTGTTGTTGTTGCTTGCTTGCTTGGCTTGCATTTGTTAGGTGTGCGTGCAACTGCATGCCGAAAGTTCGCAGCACTTACTTTAAAAAGTCATTCATATTGATGTAATTTTTATAACTAAATAAAGAGAAATACATAAATGTAGAAATTGGCATCTTAAAACAAAAAAACAAACAAACAATAAACTAAAACTAAACAAATATGCATAAATAAATATCAATAGACATTAAGCACAGTTCATTTGGTGGACATGCAGCGGAATGAATTGGCGGTGGAAGTGGTGGTGGTGGTGGGTTGGTTGTGGTGTAGGTGGCATAACAAAGCAAACAGAACAGAAAACAGGGCGAAGCACAGACAGTAACGAAGTGGAGCAAGAGAACGAAAGGCAGTGTGTGTATGGTTAAAGCGCGAGCTCCATGTGAAGAGTAATGTCCACATACATACATACATACATATATATTTATATATATATATATGTGTATACATTTGTTTGTACCTTTTGGCCGATGTGGTTCGCGAGTAGGGATTCTGCAAGATCTTCGGGTGCGTCTCCATGACGCGCAACAGTAAATTATCCAAATAATCCTCCAGCTCCTTGACGCGCTGCCGCTGCAGCAATGCCTCATTCTCCATGCCATTGGCAATGAGCATCAGCTCCTGCAGCAGAAAGAGCGAGACGGAGAGAGAGAGGGATAGTCAGCTATGGCAGCAAGCAAAAGAGATTCGAGTCGAGACACACTCACCTCCCGTGATTTGCCCTCGTACTTTTTGGCCAACTGTGCCGAGATCTCGGAACGGCGATCCGCATGCGAGCCCGACTTCTCGTGGCCAATGATAATGCGCTCCGTGGACTTGGGACTGGGCGAATTGCTATCCGTATCGTTTTGTTTGTCTGCAAAGGAACAAAAGGCAACACGAAAACGAGTTAATAATGAAATTCAAACATCGCCTGCCGGAGATGCAAACAAGAGTTGTGAGCGACATCGAACCAATTTTACGTGCTCTTTTGGTAGCTCTAATCAGAGTGCGATAGCAGTCCTTTGCGAACATATCCATCTGGTTCGAAATTGAGAGGGAATTGAAGCAGTTCGTGCGGCACTGGCAGCTCGCAGCAGAACCAACGAAATATTACAGAAAACAACAAACAAACAAACAGAAAAGATAAGAGAAGATATATGGTATATATATATGAATATATATACTTGGAGCTGGAGACAATGCACACAGCAGGAGAAGTTGATAGTGTGAGAAATTTGATGAGGAATGCGTAGGTAAATAAATATATTGAAATTTCAATAGGACGACACAGAGATGACAGCTGAGTTGGAAAATTGCTTGGATCGATTTGCTTGGCTCGATTGTCGGTGCCGACTCCGCCACACTCTCCGCTCTTGCATCGCCGGACAGCATAGAAATGCGGGGTATGCAAGATCTGATTGAGGTGTGACTAGTTGGTGGATTAGTTTGGTTCAGTTTTTGGTTCGGTTTTCGGTATTTCTGGATGGGTTTGCTGCTCGCTCAATTCTCAGTACGGTTTGCTTTCACTGCTTTTCTGTTTACAGCTCAAGCTGTGGTATCTTTTGGGTAGAACCGCTCACCTCGCTTATTGCCGTATTTAAATTTGCCCAGTCGCTTCTCCCAGCGTTCGCCGCTGCCGCTGCCGGCGCCTCCGCCGCTTCCTCCGCCAATGTTGTTGAACTCCTTGGGCGATTGCTCGGGCGTTAACAAATTGTGCTCTATGCTTGGATCAACATCGGCCATAGCCGCCGCAACGGCAACAAAAACGGGCGCAGCAACGGCCGTGGTTTCCTGCTCCTTCTCCTGCTCCTTTTGGCCAAATGCCTGCCTCGGCGATAGGGGCTTTGATGGCTGCTCCTCCATGGAGGTGGATCGCTTGGCAAAGCTCAAGAGTCTTTGATCCTCCTCACGCCGTTTGGCCTCACGTCGTCGCTGCTCCTCCTGCTGCAGTTCCAGCTCTTGCTGCAGCGCCGCCTCCTCTTCGCGCAGCCGCTGCTCGTTCAAGCGCAGCTCGGCCTCAAGACGCTCGTCCTCGGCGGCGCGTCGCTGGCGCGAGGCTTCCTCCTCGGCGGCAGCCTCGGCCATTGCCAGCGCCGCCGTCTCCGCCTTTAGCTGCTCGAGATTTGTTGCACGCGGCTGCGGCTTGGGGCGCTCACTTGGCAGCGGTTGCGGCTCTGCCGGAGGTGGCCTAGTCGGCGGCTCGGGAGGCAGCTGCTCATCCGCAAAGATGGCTGTGCTGTTGCGCTGCTCGAACTTGGCGAAGCTGGCATTGAGCGCATCAAAGTTGCGTGGCTCCACGTTCGGTGCGAAGAGCGAGCTGCTCTCGCTCTTGCTGCTGCTCTCGGCCGATAGGCGGGGCGGCACCACTGCCTTTGGCGGCTCCTCCTCCACCGTCTCAAAATCTTCTTCGTCATCCGATGAGCTCGACGAGCTGCTTGAGGAGGGAACCGGTGGCGGCTCCTCGCTGGTTGCCGGCAGCGGCACGCGTGTCTCCCAGCTGCGACGCTTCAAGGAGTCACTGCTGCCGATCTCCAAATACTTTCCGCCACCATACAACTTGGACTCCCACTCATCCACCTGGCTGCTGGGTGCCGTTGACTGTGCTGGCGCCAGCTCCGCTGGCATTTGGGCACTGCCCTCGGGCTTCAGCTCCTTCTGCTCCCGCTCCGACAGCTCCAGCTCCTGCTGTGTCTGCTGCGTGCGTGGCGGCTTTGAGGGAGGCGGCAGAGTGCGCGCACGAACGCTGAAATCGAGCTCAAGCTGTTCCATCTCCGCAACGATGGGATCCTCATCGACTGTCTCTTGCAATTTGGGCTTACCTCCGTTGAGTTTCCCCTTGGCAATGCTGCCTCCGTTGCTCAGCAGCGGCGATGGGTTGCGCGGCGTGAAATTGTTATTGCCATTGGACGAGGGCGGCTGCAGGCCGGAGCGCTGGATGTTCAGCGAGCTGCCCGAGCTCTTGTGTGACAGATTGTCGAACACAAACTCGTCCTCGTCCTCGCTAATGACGCCTGGATCGGCCTCGCCGGCGCGCTGGCCACGCCTCCGTCCGCTGCCACCGCCAACGCCGCTCAGACCCGACGAGCTGTTTGGCGTCCCAATGCTGGCAAAGGAGCCGCTGAACGAGCCGCTGTCATCGCCGTCCGCTTGCTTCTTCTTGCTGCGTATGTGCAGCTTGGAGCTGAGAGAGCCAGCTAGCTTCTTGATGCTCTTGCGCTTCTCGCCTTGGCCAATGGAGAGCAGGCTGCCGCCCACGGAGCTGGCCAGCTGGCCAATGGAAGACTTGTGCTTGTCCTTCTTGCTCAGATCTGTCAGCGATCCGGATTTGACAACGAACGCAATGCGCACCTCCAGCTCGCCGCGCTCCTTGTTCTTCTTCTCCTTGCCGGGCTTGCTCTCCAGCTTGCACCACTTGGCGCGCGGCCTATCATAGACGTCCATGTCCTTGAGCGGCAGCGTCGCCTGGCCCAAGAACTCATCGATGCCCAGATTATTGCGATGCAGGCATGTCAGCGTCAGCTCCGCCCGATTGCCCTGATCCGGAATTTTGCTAGAAACGAGAAGCCGCATTAGTACATATGCAACAATTTACAAACATCCACTCACAGTTCGCACTCCTCATTCCAGTTGACACTCGACTCGGCCTTCTCCTTGACGGACGTCTGGTACTTCTCCTTACCCAGGGCAATTGTGACAAAGCAATTGTTGGTGCCATTCTTGCCTTTGGTCAGCAGACCTCGCGCACGCTGAACTGTAAATGAAAGAGACGGACGAGTTAGACATATAGACATGAGAAGCGCATGGAAAGGCGGAATGTAATATAGGGAGTTATGTGAAAGGGAGTTATAGAGAGTGAATATATAAAGGTGTGAAAGCTTATAATTCAATTTGGAAGCATAAATTGAAATTAAAATAATATCGAGAATTTTTCATAGTGAAAAAGAAGCTAAAGACCATCAAGAATGCCCCATGATCTAAATAAACCTTATAAAGCCTTAGACTTAAGAGAGTGTAAATGAATACTAAAGCATTTATTGTATTATTTTTTGTTTTTAATAAATATAAATTTTAAATAAAAGAAACTCAAATTAAAATTAATATTGAGATTCTTTCCGAAGCAATATGAAACGAAGTTGAAATCATGAGCAAATTAAGTTAAGTTGAAACAAGTATTATTTATACTGGCTGTATTTTTAAACAATTGGAGTTGATGATCCGGTGCGTCGCCCTATAAGAAAGTTCATTCCTATTATCAGCTGTTACCAGGCTGCGCCGGCCAATGTCTTAATTTTGATTTGTCCGCCTACATTTCCGGCAGCTGTGTCAACAGCTCCAGCGACGACATTAAGGTCTCGAGAGCGTCGCCAAAAAAAAATGCATAATTTAAAATTCGCATGGATGGATTGTGAGTCAGTTCGGATGGTCGAACGGACGAACGGGCGGATTGCGTTGCTGCTGCTTTTTGATAGCGACCCAAAAGCAAATTTTGAAGTCGCTTCGAGTTTCACTTGAGAGCGCCTCGTGACCTCGACGAATCCACAACTAAAACCAAAGTCATAGCCAGAGCATGGCTCGACAGCATCCGGCTGATATGAAAACCGCGAAAAAAAAACCATAAGAAATAAAATCTAAAACAAAACATTTGCTTTCGGTATTTGTGGTGCGCAGAAAGTCGCAGCATTGTTTTAGATTCATGACGCTCAAATCGGTTCCAGTCCAGTTACATATATGCATAGGCAATGGAGACTCCATTTCACAGCTCTACTTCGAAGCACATAAATATTCAGACATCCATGAATCAGGAATATCAAGGGAAACTCAAAAACCAGAGAAACCTCATTACGAAAAATTGCATAATTTTGTATATGTTTGCTGCTTTATAAATATGATAAATGTAATATAAAATAAAGTACATAGATGGGTTTCTTTTAAATCTACAAATTCAATTTACTTATTTAGTTATTATTAAATTTTTTTTAAATTTATTTTGAATCGGGTATTATTAATTTGTATATTTTTTTCTATTTTTATTTTGATTCGGCTTATGTTATTTTACTATATGTATTTTATTTCTATTATTTTTTTCATATAAACGAAAATCGTTGTATGTATGTATGTATATCTTTTTATTTTAGATACCATGACTTAAGGATTACATATTTTTGCAATTTGTTTGCATTTGCATAAAATTTCAATTTTGTTGTATTTTAACTAATCGATTTGCAATGACTTTTGCTTATTGATTATTACATCGCTATTCAAATGTGCTTGGCGCAAAAATACCGTTAGCGCAACGCGAATTGCGCAAATTTGAGACTCGTAACAACAAAAACAACAACAGCAGCAGCTAACTGCAAAAGCAATAGCATAACGTATGTATAGTAAAAAGCGCTCAATAGAAAAGCAACGAAAACATTTTGCTAGTTTTTCCCTCGCTGTTTTCTTTTTCGCTTGCAAATTTGTTTGCCTTTTTATTTACGGTTTCGTTCATTGCAAGTGAAAGAGGTGATGGCGGCAGAGTCGTTCGTTTGCCTTTTACCCACAGTGGGCGTCTTGACGCCAAATAATTATTATTACATTAACATTTTTTCGCTTTGCACGTTCTGTTTTAGACCCGCATTTATCATCTGTTGCGGTTGTGGCTTTTCTTAAGCCAATTGGGGAACCTTTAGCGACGGACATCAACAGTTTCGCAGTCCACAAACACACACACACACACACACACACACATGCAAACAAAATATATGTTAATACACATACACATACACATGTATCTGCGCAAAAAATGAGGCTAGAGATAGCCGGGAATGGCACGCAGTGATGAGCAATAGATGAATTGATGATCACACTGAATGTATCCAATGAATATCGATAAACCGGTTCCAAGAGAAGCTCAGTGCAATTAAAAAAGAAAATAAAGAGTTAGAGATGGGCGCGCATTACAGTTTCACGCCACTTGTATATTCTAGTCTAATCTAATTCATTGTAGCATTATTATTGCTAGACTATGAATTGAAACTAAATTAATGTCTACTTATGAATTTAATTGTTGACTGATGAGTTCATTCAAATACCTACAATAGGTGCTCAATCATCGAATGTTTGTTTCCCCGCCACCAAAATAGAAATGCCAAGAGGTAAAATGGTAAATGTCAAATGGCAAAATTTGCCAAACAATGACAAAAACAAAACACATTGAGCAGAACGCGAAGAGCACAAAGAGCAGAGAGTGACAAAATTACAGAGAGCGCGCAGCTAGCAGTAAGGGAAACCGTTAAGTCGCCCCGTTTTATTTGTTCGCTCGCTTCGCACGGCACTCAAATTGCGGCTTTCGTTAGCTCTGGCTCTGGCTGTGGCTGTGGCTGTGGCATTCGGCATTCGGCATCATTTTCGCTTTTTGAGTCACGCTTTACAACCGAATGGCCTGTTCGTTCGCTCAATCTTCGATCTTTTATAGTGAGCCATTCCAAACATGTGTTTGTGACGGTGTGTGTGTGTGTGCCAAATCAACACCCAGAGCATTCTGTGCACTTAATGACATTCGATGTATTAATGAAGATGATTGAGGGAGGGCAGGGATACCGAGGTCAGCGGCGGGAGTGAGAGCCATAAGCGGCGCTACAAAAGCGTTCAACACGTAATTGAGTGCTTGTTGAGAGCAAACAGAAGCCCAAGTAAGCAAGCCACACGCTAGCGTCATCAATGAATTGTAGGCAAATAGTCAAACAAACACACCCACACAATACAATGCCTGTGTGAGTCAGAGAAACAGAAAGAGAGAGCGAGGGAGAGAGGGAGCTATGATGAAAGCAGGTGGATAGATAGTCGGCGCCCATTGTCATAAGAGTCAACAGACTCAATGCTCACAAAAAAACTAAAAAAAAAATAGTGAATGCTTACACACACACTCATACAAATTTACATATGTGCAAATACACACACACATACGTACACCCACTTACATATGTAGAGGTTATAAAAAGCGCTTAAAAATGAAATTTTGTATGCAAAACAACATTAAATTGTAGCTGAAAAAAATTGTAATTATGTTTTCATTTTTTTGTAAATTTTTTGTTTTTTTGTTTTTTGCTGCGCGAAAAAAAGTAAAAGAAAAAATACTTTTCTCCATGTTGAGCGTAATTAACATACATACATAGTACATAATTTTACTTTTTCACTATCAAAATCAGGCAATTCGATATCAATTTTGACTCACAAATATTAACAGTTTTGCTTTTGTTTTTAATTAAGCTGAAGTTACGAACTTTGTTACAAATTCAAATAACATTTGATAACATTTCGTTACGAGTTCTACCTTAGACGATTAGATAAATAAGCTCAATAATTTGGATATTTGCATATGAATTTGTCATCTCTCGAAAAAATTTAAGCTATTGTTAAAACTGAAATCGAAAAAAAAAACTATTTGTTAATAATAAATTCTTGTATTATTCACATGTCTGGAATTCGTTATCTGTTATCTGCAAAGCTGGCTAACAAAGTTCTTCTATCAATAATAATCGATAACAATGACTTGATTTATATAGAGCTCTAATAAAAAGTTGTCACACACTAGACCAATTTGATAGAAGTTGAAATAAAATACTCGTAACACGTACAAATATGTGTACATACATACATATATGGATATTTGTGTATACATATGTATGTACATATGTCTGTCTATACCTATATATATCACATAGCACATATGTATGTATGTATGTATCTGTGTTTGTTTATTGTCAATTATTTTAATGCCTCGCATGACCCGCAAACTCAAACGTAGACAAAGGTAAATTCATACAAGCACATACACACATATACATACATATGTATATACACACACATAGCTACTGCACCTTTTCAATTGTGCGAGAATGAGAATAACAAAAGCAACAAGTTGAAAATTATAATACTCAACTAAAAGATATCCTATAAAATTGTTAATTATTATTAATTAATTATTATTTTAATTAAATTAATTTAAAAATGACAATAATAAAATAAATAATTTGTATATATTTTTTTAATTTTTGTACTTATTTATTAATTAACTAACATAAGCGCACTATGAATTCTTTGCAATGATTTGTTGTTGCCTTTTCAATCAATTATTTTTTACAGGGTATACCACCAACAACAGAAGTAGCAGCAGCAGTAACACCATCGACAACACCAACAACAACAACACCACCAACAATGCAACTGTCAATTGTCGCTTTTGTGTTGGTTTTGCTCTTTTAACATATTGCTGGCCTTTGCTTCTCTCGAGGAGGTCAACATTTGAGGTTAATTTATTTCAATGAAATCATTGCCAAGCTTTGGTCTATAAATCCCGTCTGCCCCTGCACGCCCTGCTCCAGCCAACTGCTCCACACTCTGTACCAGGAAATTTGGTTTTGAAACATTTTTGGGGTTTCACAAGAAACATTTCTAATAGATTGTATTATGGCTTCCAGTTCTAGTGCGATGATGTCAGTGCGCTTATCTTCATTATCATTATCATTATTATCTTAATTATCTTGATTATCTTGATTATCTTGATTACCTTTTCGAAGCAGTCAAATTGAAAATTCAAATTTGACTAAGAAAAACCCAAAATGAAATAGCTGAAACAAAGGTAAGAACTTTGCAATTGGATGCAAACGACGGCATAATACTCGTTCAGGGATCAAATATAGGAGAAATGAGAGAGAGAGAGAGAGAGAGAGAGAGAGAGAGAGAGCGAGAGAGAAAGATAAATAACGAGAAACCAGAGATACGGAGTGAGATAGAAATATATATAGAGATTTGATTTGATTTTTAATGAGAACAAGAAACAAAGGAAGTTTAAGAATGAGTGTGAGAAAGACAGCGAGAGAGAAAAAAAAGATTTTTGAATAAGTGAGAGAGTGAGAGAGAGAAAGAGACGGAGAAAAGATCTAAGAATAAGGCAGAGACGAGAAGGAGAGAAGATAGTTTAAGAATAAGACAGAGTCAGAGAGATAGAGAAATACTGAGAGAAAGAGGAGAGAGATAGGACAGAGTCATATATCAAGCGATCAGATCTGCTCTAACTTTACATCTTTATATCTCAAGTTTTAACTGTTGCATGATAACGCTTTTTTGATATGCCACGCCTCCCTCCAAAATGTGGCGCTGGTTTCTCGAAAGTGTCATAAGTGAGTCACCTGCCAAAGATATACATTTTCCCCAAATTGCCATACACTATGCACATATACGTATGTATGTATATGTATGTATATGATCGCGTTACTTGATCTGGTCAGCAAACAATAGTGAATATACTCGTTTTCAGTGGGTGAGCGAGTATGGCAAAACTTAACTTGCGACAGTTAACAGTGGCAGCCAACCGTTAAGAGCCAAGCGACCTTATTATTGCCACAGACATCGGCATTGGGGGAACTGAGACTTTTTTCCCCACATGCTGCAACAGCTACAGCTTCGTCGCCACAGCCCCACAGCCCCACCCACTCGGCGAGACAACAACAACAACAACTGATTCAACTGTTGGCAGTAAAAGTCGCATTACAAATGTACAAAATTCCCAACACGCACTTTGAGAGTTCGCTG
This sequence comes from Drosophila navojoa, assembly GCF_001654015.2. The sequence goes on from NW_022046012.1 coordinate 88,553, forward strand.
TTCCACTTTCGACTGACTGCGAAGGCACTGAGACTGAGACTGAGACTTCGACTGAGACTGACACTGAGACAGAGGGAGCAGGAGAGGCAGAGAGAGGCGTGGCAGCTGCGAAGACACAGAACAGAGCACGAGGTGGACGACGATGATGATGATGATGATGATGATGATGATGATTAGCCTATAGCTGCCGCTACTACTGCCGACTGCTGGTACGGCCGCTGGTGCTCCCGAGGCCAATGCTCCTCTGCGCGCATGTTAATGAGCCCATGGACAGAGTCGCCCCGTGGCCGGGCCGAACAGCAGCAGCTGCATGTCAGATACAAATGGAAATGTTTTCAGATACACGAACCGCCAGCCAGATACAATTTAAAATGGTTTTCTAATTCGCTTCGGTTTTATTTCAGTTTCCGTTGGCGTTGGCATTGGCGCAGCGTGTTGTACATAAGTAGTATATGTACATATATATGTATATATGTACATTTGTATGTACATATCCAAATTGTCACAATGCTTTCGAATCGAGCTTACTGCAAAGTGAATATCAACTCATTTTGATTGACCATCGAAAACAAATCTCCTCTGAATAGCTCCTCAATTCAATTCAAATATCTTTGGAGCCCAAAGCTTTGGGTCTAGCCATGAACATATTGCAATTTTCATTGGGCAAAGATCTTAACATACATATATATGTATATATTCACAAATGATGTAGTTAAGTTACTTATATTAATTTGATTTGATTGTGTATCATATGGAGTTAAAAAGTTTTTATTTTATAATTTTTGTTTTACTTGCAGTTAATAACTGACTAGGCTTTTAACGGGTTTCCCGACACGCTGGGACCCTAGATCTATATCTATTTCAGTTATACTTAAGTGCTTACATACATACATAGATCACACCTGCTGCATTTAGGTAGCACTAATGATAATTTACTATGGTAAATTAGCTATTGAAGCCCGCTGGCTCCAAATGCACTTTCTCAAATGTAATACTCAAAGCGTAATAAAGCTGAGTGTATATATATATATATATATATACATATATAACAGATATCAAATTTATGATATTCCCTAACCAGAAAATGTAGTTAAGACTTATACAAATAAATTAATCAAGTATAGATGTAATTTATATAAATGAAAATAAAAGTAGTTAAGATATTTCTAATATATAAAAATATTGCTTATACTCTATTGCAAATTAAATTAACTTAATGTACAAAAAAAAAATAAATAAATTAAAATAAATAAATAAAATAAAATAAACAATAATAGTTAATATTATACTATAAGAAATACATTTTCTTTAATTTTTTAGTATATGTTTAAACTATTTTGTTTTACTTAAAATACAATTTTTTAAAAATTAATTAAATAAAAATAAAAATAAATAAAGCTGTGCTACAAAAAATATAAATTAAATTAAATTAAAAATTATAAATGTAAATAAAATAAAAGTAGTTCAAAAAATAAAGACTTTTACTTTTATAGATAGAAAGCTGAGACTTATAACTGTACTTTACACACAACTGTACTTTACACACAACTCAACTTTTGTTTCAAATCTTTCCAAATCTGTGAATTCACACAATCTCTAGTTTATATCGCAATGAAGCTCTACTTTTTGCTCTAGTTTTCATTATAAATAGATGCGACGACTCGGGTCAAGACATCTTCACAATGTACCAGAAATTCTGGCTCGATGCCTCTTGTTGTCTTGGACTGAAAATTGCCTAATTTATTGAAATCAAATCTGAATTAACAAACTATATTTCTTGTGTCGCTTTATGAAACTCATGAATAATTCTGTTCTATAGTATAATTATATATTTTTAGAATTACAATCGAATACGAATAGCTCTTTCGGTTTCTATATGAACTATATGAAGTTTAATGAACAGTTGGCCAATATAATAAATATAATATATACTAATTCCGTTTACGCCTAAGAGCTCGGCATTGATGTAATTTCTGTCATTTCTTCTTACTGAATGGGGAACCGTTAGAACAGCATTTGTTAATAAACAACGGCAGCATAAACAACAGCAGCAGCATCGGCAATTAGCCGTAATATCATAAACAACAGGTGCAACAACAACAACAACTGAGATCGTGCGAAAATGCTGATTTATAGCTCTGCAACATGAAGCAGGGAAAATAAGCTAAACAAAAACCTCTTGAAACTACTTGAGAGCACTTCATGAATCGCCTCGAAAGCAACCCCCCAATGGCCTTTCATTCATTTCATAAATATTTCTTCGTTTTTAGAGTGCATTGCATTTAGCCGCTGCAGTTGCAGTTGCAGTTGCATGCATTGCCAGCTGCTCATCAAAAGTCTTAAAATATTTCAAATACACACAATTTCTGTATACCCTGCACGCTCACGACTGTGCAGATGGTAGATAAGTGAAATGGATTTGCATAAAGCGAGAATACTATTTTAAGAATGAACATAAAATATAGATAAAAGATGGCAGATACTAGAGATTAGCTCTATGTGCCATAAAACCTATTTTTATCAATGCAAGCAAATATTTTGATGTAAGCTTTTGCAAGCACAGATTAGCAACTGATTACAAAAGTCAATATTTGGACACCGACTATACATATGCAAGCTCCATTGCTATCTGAAATTTCCTTATCGTACAACTGCCTGAAGAACAACTCTTTGAAGGATTCCAGTTTGCAGGCTAATGAGAACTTTAATGTATATCTATTCCGCTTTCGATATAAAATATATCTAGTTTAACACACATTTTCAACTTTACAGGGTATGTGCTAGTTGCATCAGTTTTTCGCTGTGCGTTTAAACATTTTCTTTGGGCATGTGAAAGTGGGGGCAATTAAATGCAATGCATTTTCAACTCTTGAACACGTCAAGACAATTGCAAAAGGTCAAATATATATGTATGTACATAGGGTGCACCTACTTTGGGTCATAAGAGGAAGAAGTAGCATCAAGAGTAGTAGTAAAGATAATAGTAAAAGTATCATTATTCGTAATAATGGTAGCAACTACTACAGATGTAAATTATAGGAGGAATTGTAATAGTAGTGGGAGTACTAGCAATCGTAGTGATAGAAATAGTAGTAGGAATAATAGAATTGGCTAATAGCAGTAATGGCAATAATAGTGATAGAATATAAGTAGAAGTAGTAGTAGTAGACATAGTAGTGGTGATGACAGTGACAGTAATAGTAGTAGACATAGTAGTAGTATTGGCAAAAATAGTAGTAGACATGGTAGTGAGTGACCATAATAGTAATAGACATAGTAGCAGTAATAGTAGTGACAATGATAGTAGTGACAATAATAGTAGTAGACATAGTGGCAGTAATGGTAGTACTGGCACAAGTAGTGGTACAGTCAACGTCAAAGCAGTAGTAATAGTAGTAGTGGCAAAAATAGTAGTGACAGTCAAAGCAGTAGTAAGGGTAGTAGTGGGAGCAATAGTAGTAGACATAGTAGTAGTAATGGTAGTAGCGTGAATAATAGTAGTAGCAATGATAGTAGTGACAACAATAGTAGTAGTCAAAATAGTAGTACTTGGAACAATAGTAGCAGACTTAGTAGCTGTAACAGTAGTAGTAGTATTGCCAATGATAGTAGTAGTTAAAGCAATACCAATGGGAATAGTCGTAGTAATAATAGTAGTAACAGTAGCAGCAATAGTAATACCAGCAGTTGTAGTAACAGCAGCAGTCCTAACAGTAGTCGTAATAGTAGTAATTGTTGCAGTAGCATAAATTTAGCAGTTGGCAAACTGGAACTGGAAATCAATTGATGCGACAGCAGGAGGTGGAGCCGAGATCCGATTTCAGACCTGTTTCATTCACTGCATTCATGCTATTCGCCAAGAATAGTCGCTAACTGGGTCGGGGGCAATGAAACGTAACTGTTTCGCATAAATGCATCCAACGGGCAAGCGGACAAACGCGATTCCAATAAGAATTGCATCTTTACGATTTGCAAGTATTCGCAAACCAGTCAAATGACGTCAATTTGAAGAGTTCCGAGTCGATTCGTGAATCTAGTTCTGGATTGCTCCTCAGTAGAGGAGCAGTGAGGCTTGGCATTGGAATTTTACAGGCAGAAAATATTGAATATACATTAAGCAATTTCACGCCCTTTAGTTAATGCGAACTTGGGACGATTCATAATCAATTGAATCGAAGATTTCATGTATGTATTTTGCCAATTGGATGTATTTAAATTTTTCTTTATGATAGCTCCATTAGTTGCTCTATAAAAATATCGATTCAAGCGATATTTTGAATAATTCAAAGGAATTAATTTGCTTAGCTGCAATCATTTGAAACTCAAGAGCATTCGATCGTCGTTGCTTTTGATGCCTTTAGGTTTCTTTTGATTTTGTTTTGCTTTGGAATTCGAATCGTTAATGTGCGTGTGTTGTTTCTCTTGGTTGCTTGGTGGAATTTTGTTTGTTTGTCTGGTTGATTGGTTGGCCAGTTTGATGGTCTCGTGGCCTGCTTTAAAAGAAGGCAACATATTGCGCAATTTCGCAGCTATTTCTTATCGATGTTTCTGCGTTGCTGTAACTCCGGTGCAGCACCAGCACCGGCCAGCACCGCAAAAGAGAGTGTAGGGGGGCTCTTCTAGGCAAGAATTTATGGCTAAAAATAACGCACACAATTAGGCGGCCGCAAAGTTGGGCGGAAAAAACAGCAGACAACTTCTAAAAGCAGACATTACCCAGAGTGCGAAGGCTGCTTGCACTGGGATATGACTCGCAATGGGTTAGCTGAGCGGGTGTGGAGGTGTGGGGAGTGGTGCTGGGAAAATGGGGGTAACTCTAATATAGAGGAGTGCCACGTCTATGCAGTGGGTGTGTTCATATTACTTAACCCAAGTGCCCCATTAAAACGGCAAGCCATTAACTTAATTAACTAAACTAAATAATGAACGCAAAACAAAAACCAAAACAACAACAACAAAATCAAGTTAGTGTTTTAGAAATTCCACCCACAAGTGTGAAAAATAGATGGAAACTGAGCAAATAATTGAATTCTTCTGAACATATGTTCGGCAGAGTATACTCTATATATGCATATATACATATATTACTCTATATTGAATATAATCCAATTCATAGAGGTATTCGAGAGTTTAATTTGGGAATAAATCGGTTTTCCGAAACCCCAAACAGCTGTTCCTCCCACTCACTTCACGGTTCAGGCTCATCTCAGGCGCAAATATTTATACAAGACTTTGGCAAACAAGCGAAAGAAACAGATATTCGTATTATTTCGACGACTACGAGAAGCGTGGTATGAATTGGACAACTGTCGTTGGCTTGCACCTGTGGGGGGATGAGCGGTGCGGTACGGCCTGGTATGGTACTTTTATCAATCTAGAAGAAAGCAAACAATGCCAAAACACAGACAGGCGAGAGCAAGCTGGCGACGGATTTGTTTATTAATTGACGTCAACGTCTTTTTATAATCATTCAACGGCTTTGTCGTGGAGCTTGAGTGCCGTACAACATTTTTAACTGGCATTCTCTATATACATATGTATGAATATGTATGTATATAAGCCAAACCAGTTGTAAACTAAAAATAATCGAATCGAACCGAAACAAATTTCTCTAATTCCTTGAAGGGCATTAGATATGGGCATAAATATATAGTAGTTCACGAACCGGTTTCAAAGAACCAAAACCCTCGACAAGTTTATGTGGTAACTATGGTTACTGTTTGATAGAATATAAATATATATGTATATTATATTAAAGGCTCGCCTCCTTGAACTAGCTCTAATGAACTAGGGCCAAGCAAGCTCCAAAGAACCACCGCTGCCCCGATTTACACACTTTACTTTTGTCTTCTCTATCTTGCAACGTGTCATTATATGTTTGCCAATATCTCTAAGTCGCTGTTTCGTCAGCTGCAGTAAAATTAGTGATAAAACAGACAGACCCACACTTATCTTCATAATGAGCGCATACCGGAACATGTGATTCACCTACCCTACATTTCATTTTCATTGCGTTTACCTGGATAGATCAAAGTATTAGCAAAAGAGCATAAAAGTTTCGTTGATTTGCTGGACTTCTTGCATATAGAAGCACACACACACACACGCATCTACGTATGTACATGTATGCGTGTGGCGAGCAGCGGCAAAGCTGCGAAGTTCCGCAAGTTCAAGGTGGAGAAGCAGACGCAAAAGGACAAACAAAAGTAAAAGCAAATCGACAGCAGCCTAATTGGTGATGACAGTGCTTTCAAGAATAGTTTATCGGTAATTATGTGTGTGTGTGAGAGCATTTACAATGTGTGCCTTATCAGTGTATTTATGTACATATACATACAAATATACAAAATCGTGTGTGTGTGCGCGTTCATTATCTGCTTTTTCAGTCGTGAGCTTTTCAACATTTCGTGAGTCATTTACCTATTCATCTGTGCAATTACATACATACATGAATAGATATGTGTGTGTGCATGCAGCCTTATACATATGCAAATTCTCACACACACACACACATGCAATTCATACAAATACACATGTTTACTTTAATTGTGCAATATGCAATATTTGCAATTGACATTCATAATTAAAAACAATATTAGCAAACTAATCTATGAAGGAGAGAGCGAGAGAGAGACAAAAAGCGAGCACATGACAGAGACAGATCGTGGTTTTTGACGTAGATTTTTGCCATTTTGTCACGATTGCAATATTTTGCGCTGATTTTTCATTGACATTCAGCCATGAAGAAAGCAAAACAAAAACGTAAACATGTCCAATCCGATGGGCAAGAGCACCAAAAGGCCCACTAAAATGCACACACGCACATACATATCTATATATGCACAGTTATATTGATATATACATACATACGCATGTGCACGTATGTGAAGGAATGCGACAAAGAAGAAAAGGCGGAATCAAAATAAATCAAATATGCGCGCCATGCGCTATTAGCAAATCAATCAACAAAAACAAGAGAATGTTGGAGAAGAAGCCAAAAACGAAAGAGCGAAAAAGGGGTAGAGCGAATGTATGTGTGTGTGTGTTTGTATTTATTTGTTTGTGGGTGCGACGGTGTGAAGTTAGAATTGCGAGTTAAAAATGTTCGTGGATTTTAGACACGCGCGGTGAGTAAGCGAATGAAAAAATATTAATATAAATAATACAAAAAATGATCGCATTGAGGCAATGAAAATGGCAAATGGCAAGTAAATACATAATCTTATCAACGTAATTCACTGATACTGCAATTGTGTCGAGATAAAGCATAGACAAACAAAAAGAGAAAACCTGGCAGCAATCGCAGAGGCAGCAGTAGCAGCGGGCAGAGCAGGGGTCATGCGTTCAAAGCGTCGAAAAAAGAAAAAGTGAAATTTTAAACAAGATGTTGAATAGGTTACAATGGTTTTCACCACGAAAAAAATAAAAATAAAGCACACACACACAGAGAATCTCTACTACAAACATATGCACGTACATAACTTATGTACATGTCTGTGTAAGTTAATATTGTTATTCTTTTAAAGTCCCAATCGTCAAAAGACGTCAACAAAAATAAACACAATGCGTAATTTGACCAATTAATAGTATTTAACAGCAGTTCAATTGGCTTTGCGCTTAAGTTTTACGATTTTTTAAACCTATAAACACACAAACACATACAGAGGTAGGCATACAGGCTGTCAATGTAGGCACATACACACACACACACACACACACACACACACACAGTGACAATAAGTAAACCAGTTTGACGTTAAATGTGATATTTTAGGAGCGTCTTGGTAGTAGCCCCTCTCAAACGTTATTTATGCAACGGCACTCTTGAGTATCACCAGCTGACAGGAGAGATAGAGATAGTGAGTGAATAACACCTGCACTTACCAGTTACACTGCAATGTGTTGGACTCCACATAACGGTTAGCACCCTTTTGCGATTTGGCAAAATAAAAGCTCCTTGCTTGACTTTTAAAGTTGTATTGGATTAATATTATTGTAGAGCTGTTTGAAGGGCAGGGGCGCTGTTGTCTGTTGTTTTTATTTTGGTTTTCTTATTATTTATGCACTTCTGCGCATTAATGTTTAAATTAACGCAGCAACAAATTATTCACACACATATACACTACTTTAGACGCGTCGCGTATGGTAAATATATATTTTTTTGAATAGCAACAAAAAAAAAAGAAAACGCTTACAGGCCACACGCGCCTACCCTGCAGCTCTGTTGTTTGAGATGTCTAAAATGAAACTGGCAATCGATGCCCCCACTATCGATATGATCATATTGATATACCACTAAAAAATACCAAAAGCGGCTGGTCCGTTATTGCTGACAGCATTGCACGCCAGTGCTATCGAAATATTCGATAATCTCCATTGCAACAGTGTGGTCGCAACTCTAAGGCAGAATTAAATACTGTGATGCATGTTAATGTTTAAATAGCGGCGTCGGTTGTTGCAGTTGTTTGCATAGTGTATTTAGTTGTATTTGTATTGTTTTTGCATCAGATTGTAAATTTGTTAAATAGAATGGAGCCCATGAATCTTGGCAGTCCCGTCAGCAGTCCTGGCAGCAATCAAAGCCAATATTTGCCGCCTTTTCTCATGGGCGACTCACAGGCAATGACGCCCCAAAACAACACGCTCTCTCCAAAGCTAGGGCGGTATAATATGAACTTCGGTATGCATTTAAAGAGCAGTGTGGTTAGAGAACCATATGCAAATGATGTATAATTGTTATTTGCAGCTACGTCTCCAAACAATAACACTCCCCAGGATACGAGCTACAGTAATCCACAGCAACTAAATCGCTCAGCATTGGGGACCCGTACCTTATTTGCTGGTGGCACCAGTGGGCCTGCTGGTGGTGGTGGTAATGGCGGGAGTGCCAGTAGCGCAAACACTAGTCATCAGGCTGGTCCACCCACTCAGGGTCTATTCGATTCGCTTCGCAACGAACAGCTGTGCGGCACGCCACACCGCACACATCTGGGCATTCTGCAGACATCCCAGCTGAACAGCTCGAACTATAGCTTGAATCAAAGCTGCCAACCGCCAACCACGCAGCTGAATGACTCGTTCGTGCCAAATGCACCCAATGCTGTCAACGCCTCGATGCGTGCCCTCTGCTCGCCGCTGGGTGCTAACATGTCCCCGTTGAACATGTCGCACACACCTCAGGCACGGAATAGTGATTTTTGGGTGACTATCTTTGGCTTCGCACCCGGAGCCAGTTCCATGATACTGCAGCACTTTACCATGTGCGGCACAATTGTGGATGTGGTGCACGCCCCACAGAACGGCAACTGGATGCACGTGCGGTTCGCGTCGCGTATCGAGAGCGACAAGGCATTGAATTACAATCTAAAGGTGATTGCCAACAACGTCATGGTGGGCGTCACTCGTTGCACCGACGAGAGCGTCATCAACAAGGAGAACGTGAAATTAGCGGAATCAGAAGCAGATGCATTCAGACCGAAGGTGCGATCGCTGACACAGCAGTCCTACAACATCGCCCAGAATGAAATTCACATATCGCCCAATAGAAGTGTGCCCCAAAAGAGCACGGGCCTGGTAAACAAGGCCATGGATCTGATTTTTGGTTGGTGATCGATCAATCCAGCTGCTCTGCATCGGTAGCATTAGGTTATTTTGTAATAAAATGAAATGCAATCAATGTTTGTTGTTCGAAACCAAATTCAGCTTCAGATATTTTCAATCTTGCAACATAAAATCCTAATGCGTACGTTTATAAAATATATATATATATAGAAATAGATATAGAAATGGTATTACTTTGCCTTGCTTGCACATACTACTCCATTCACTTCACTCTAGCACTGTCACGCCCGCCCGCCCACTCATACATTTGTTATATATTATTGTTTATCCGTTAGCCCCGCTTGTGCCGTCTGGGTAGTCCACACTTATTTATTCTCCAGCTGCGCAGTCTCTAGATCCTTCATCTTCGGATAGTTGATCGAACGGCTGTCGAGCTTTGATTGGGCCCACAATATAAGCTTCAGCAGAAACATCATCTTTGGCGTCGAGTCCTCGTTGTGCTCGCATCGCAATATAGCCGCATTGAGCTCACTGGCAATCTTCTGTCTGTACGATTGCTCCAGTAGATCGGCAAAAGGGCTCTCTTGCGGCTTTTCGAATGCCAGCAGGGCAAGAGTACGCTCCAGCTCAAAACGGATGTCTTCACCCGACTCGGACAGCTTCGACTGGGCAAAGACCAAGGCCTCCTCTACCTTGCCCGCACGAATTAGCTCAATCAACTGCAGTTGCTGCAAGTGGAAAAATAAATAGAACTCGCTGCCCAGCAAGTCCGGATGCAACTGGTTGACCAGATGCGTTGCCTCCTCAATTCGGCCCGCCTGCACAGCCTCCCGTATCAAGATGCGATCATCCAAGCTGCTCAGCTCAACACTAGGCTCTAGCTCGGCTTCGTGCTGGAACTTTTCGGCTGCCTCCTTGAACCCCTCTGTGAGGAATCGAAATTGATATACATACATATTTAATAGGGAAAAATACCAAATGGATTGATTTTTCATCTCTTGCTTTTCCTAATTAGTACGAGTGTTTACCTGTGACCAGGTAGTTCATGATTAAACGATTCATGTCCGCCTGCTTGAACGGGAACTGTTCCAGCCGTTGCAGCCATTCCTCTTTAGTGATGGCCTCGCTTTTTTCATTATAGCTCATTTTCTTGTTTTTCCGTATTTTGCCAATTTTGAGGCCGTTATTTGTAACCGTTGGGAGCACGTAATGAGTTGGTTTATGACCGTCTCGCCACTTACTTCTTCAACCGTAGATACAATTACGGTATTGATTTACGATCGCACGACGCAAAATACTTTTTATTCAGCTTGTTTTCGGACAAAGCCAATGTTGCTGCTGCTAGTACCGTCACTTAGTGATGTGCATTTTATTTGCGATGTACAAATCCAGCTTTCGAAAATGCGATATACCAAATGGCTATCGATATATTCACCCAGTTAATTCAATTGTTTCCGATTATTAATTTATATTCTAAATGTTGTTTGAGGTTTAATTATTGTAAGGAGTCCTTAAGTCCATGAGCTAAATGCATATTAAAAAGTGGTGAATTCTCGCTCCGCTGATCATTTTATTATTTTTTTCAGGCATCTAATATTAGAATATATATATAATATATTGAATCTATGGTAAGTTTTTTATATCTCCCCGAACAGGTCCAGCTTCAGCTCAACTTGTGGCTCAGTTCTTCCGGTTGCCACGACGTCGCATAGAAGCTGTGCACTTGGGGCAATACCACTTGCCCTTGGGCGGCTGTGTGATGCCCACGCATGGATAGTGGAACCACTCGAAGGGGCAGGCATCATTGTCGCAGGCAACCATGTCACCGTAAGATACTTGATTGCAGGTGCAGTAGCGCGGCTCGTTGGGATCATACGACCATTCGCCTTCATTGGTTTGCTCCACAACCAACCCGGTATCGCTAATGGTTAGATTTGCGCCCGGAGCTAGCGTAGTGCTCGGTGGCAGCCCAATGGGCGCCGATGCTACGTTGTTAACTGTGGGCAGCGTGACAGGCGCTACTGTGGCTGCCACTGCAGCAGCTGTCGCATGGCTAGTGGCCAACTGATTCGATGGTGGATTGATGGCCAGTGTGCCCTGGCCAAGATTAGCGTGTTGTATGGGTGCGGCGGAGGCAGTTGAAAGCATGTCTACAGAATCAACACTGATCGAAGATGACGACGATGCAATCGAATTGCCCGACGACGAGCCATCCCAGATCTTGTAGGCTATTCCACTAGGCACTGAAATGCTGGCATTCAATTTTCTGCAAGAAAAAACAAACCATTAGTGAACAGACCCCAGCAACAGTTGAGTTTCATTTACTTCTTATGCTTCTTTTCGTGATGATGCTGATGGTGCTGATGCTGATGATGTTGGTGCTGATGTTGATGTTGGTGCTGGTGTTGCTGTTGATGTTGCTGTTGCTGCTGCTGCGGCTGTTGCTGCTGTTGTTGCTGCTGGTGCTGTTGTTGTTGTTGCTGCTGCTGTGGCGTATGATGGTGCACGTTGGTGGCCAACGTGCCAGTCGCTGGCTGAATGCTACTATTGTGTACCGCTGCTGCTGACCAGAACTCCGTGCCGCCCGCAACGCCAGCGCCGTGAATGGCTTCGTAGCTGGCCTTCAGGCTGGCCGTGCGTCTGCCCTGCGGCATCTGTTGGGTGGCAACAATCGCCTGACTGGCGGCTGCCGCAATGGCACTGGAGGCAGCGCCTCCGCCACCAAACTGATGCAGATTATAGCTGACCGTGGTGTTGCCATGGCTGGCAGTTATGCCGGCGCCCGACCCAGTGCCCGTGCCCGTCACGGAGCCAACGGTTACGTTGTTGCTGGCAGCGGCGGCTGCTGCTGCTGCTGCAGCCGCTACAGCTGCACTATTGCTGTTGGCGTTGAGCACACTGTGCGCACTGAGATTTGTGGGCAGCTGGCGCACAATGTTGGCGGCCACGGCGTTAGCGACTGTCGTGTTGTGGTTGTTATTGCTGGAGCTGGCACTGCTCGGTGCAACGGGAAGAGTGGCGTGTGTGGGTAGTGCATTGACATGATTGCCACTGACAGGATTGACAATGCTGCTGACACTATTGCTGGCAGCGGTGACCACGGGCAGCGACTGATTCAGATTGGGCCGCTTCTCCGGCACGGGCACCGTGCAGATTGTCTCGCGGCGCTTCTCCAGCTTGCGATGTCTCTGATGGCTGCCACTGGACGAGCTATTGTTGCCAGACAGGCTATTCAGTGCCGAGCTGTTGACCACCAGATTTCCGCTGGTGCTGCCCGTGCTGGTGATGATGCCCGCGGCGCTGTTGATGTTGCCCGACATTAAATTGCTGTTGACGCCGCTGCCTGTGTTATAATAGCGGTTCTCCTTTTGATTCATGCTGAGCAAGAGGGCCGTCGCAGCCGTGGAGTTGTTGCCGTCCAATTCAAGGGAGCGCTTTTCCAATATCTCTGTAATGCCATTGTTGTCTGCCTCCAGTTCACACTTGAACTTGAAGAGCTCGCTATCCAGTCGGCGCAGATAGCGCTCGACGAGCTCATGTATTTGGGTGGCAATAGCAACTTTCTCATCCGCATCCTCCATCACTTTGAAATAGTTGCCTCGCAGGCTATGGAACTCCGTATATAACGAATCGTACTGCAGCTCACCGCGTTTGCACTGTTGAAAGAACATGCGTGACTTTTTATCCAGCGAGTCCATGTCGTCTATTTGTGTGTGTCCGTGCGAGCGTGTATAACAATGGACAATATTAATGAATTATTAAATTTGTTTATTTAGTTACTTACTCTGCACGGCCAGATCTAGTTCACGCATCTCTGTGAAACGGTCTCGCAGCTCTTGAGGCAGATGCTCAATCACTGTAACACAAAATTGATGAATATTTAATGGCATTTGATTTGTGTGCACGTCTCCATGTCACTTACTTTCCAAATAGTCCTCCAAATACAACATTTTGGATTTGAAAATTGTCGAATTTCGTATAGTAAATCACTGAATTGTTGACAATTGAAGAAAAATTATACTTTTAGTTGCCAGTGCTGTAAAACGAAAGTATTATCGGAAGTTACTAGCACAGAAAATACCATATAAAAATATCGATGATGTGTCGCGTATCGATATATTCCGATTTGTTGTGACATGTTTCTGCCGACTTCTCATATCCTCAATGGTGAAATCATAACCCGCCATGGACATTTCAAACACAATTAAATTTCGTGACATTTGCAAAATGATGCAGAGAGTTAAAGAGGCAAAAACTATGCAACGCAAGGAGATCATATTGAAGCGATACTACGATTCCTTCTGCAAGCATCGAGATGCTTTTCGCCAGGGCGCTAGTCTAACGGCAAATCAAACAGAGGATGGTGCCACCAGCTTTTATCCAGTGCTGCGCCTTCTACTGCCTGGCGCAGATACGGCACGCGATAACTACGGTCTACAGATAACAGCACTGGGGCGACTCTACTCGCGCATTTTACAGGTGGCCAAAGATTGTGAGTCATCCCGTAGCCAATGCTATCGCATCCAAATAACTGATATATTCATTCCTTAGCTAGTGATTATATACGCCTTCAGAATCGAACTGCTTCCTCGTTTCGCGACTATGCAGACGTGGTGTATGCTGTTCTGCACCCTCGCTGCCACAACGAGCCGAGTAACCTGACGTTGAAGCAAATCCACGACATGCTCGACATTATTGCCAGCGAGGATACAACTGGTATTTAATTATTTCTGGATATCTAGCTGGATAACTAATGCTGCAATCAACTCATTCCATGTGCTCTTTAGTAAAGGAACGCGAACTGACACGTTTCACGGAACTGGCTTCGGCCGAAGAGCAAAAATGGTTGATACGCATCCTGCTTAAGTCGATGGGTTTGGGTATTGGCGAGCAGCGAATTTTCGGGCTGCTTCACCCGCTGGCCAAGGACATGTATCAGCGTTGTTCGGATCTAAAGCGCATATGCGTGCTATTGGCTGACAACAATATAGCCCAGGAAGCATCTTCTACGCGCGCTGTCAATGCTAGTGGTGCCACCTCCAGCACAGTCATCAATTTAAATACCATCATTGAGCCCTTTCAGCTAATACGGCCCATGTTGTGCGAAAGATTCCCGGGCAAGATCGAAAGCCTTATGGAGTCAGATGTGCTATATTTGGAAAGGAAAATGGATGGCGAGCGATTTCAGCTGCACTATGCACGCGGCATGTTTAAGTATATATCCCGCAACGGCGCCGATTATACGAGAAGCTTTGGTGGCAGCTACGAGACCGGCACCTTGACGCCACACCTGCGCACACTGCTGCCCCTGGGCATGGAGTCGATCATACTCGATGGCGAAATGATGATATGGGACACACAGCAGATGCGGTATCGCGAGAAGGGCGAGAACACAGATGTGAAGCATTTGAAACCGGACCGTAGCTGGCGACCCTGCTTTGTGGTCTACGACCTGCTCTATCTGAACGGAGAGAGCCTGCTGGACATGACATATGTGCAGCGCGCCTATAAGTTGCAGGAGCTGCTCACCGAACAGCAGGGCATTCTGCAGATAATGAGGGGCCAGAAAATCACCTCACTCGACCATTTCAACACGCTATTCCAGCAGATGCTTGACTCCAACGCTGAGGGCATTGTGCTAAAGAAACAAAACTCCATTTATAGGCCCGGAGTGCGTGTGGGCGGTGGCTGGTACAAGGACAAAGCGGACGTGAGTTGCATCTTTGAGTAGCGCTTTTCACATTAACAAAATCCTCATCTCTTTTATTAACTGGCCAGTACATAGAGGGCCTAATCACTGAGTTCGATGTGCTGATCATTGGCGGCTTTTACAATCGTAAGCGAACCTTCATCGAATCATTCCTGTTGGGCGTGCTGAAGCCGGGCGGCGGCACTGAGCGCGACGAGGTCTATAGCATCGGATGTGTGGCCAATAATACGCGCCAGCGCGGTGTTCTCCACAATGAATTGAAGCCCCATTGGCGCAATGCGAGCACGGATCCACCTCCACTGTGGTATCACTACAGGCCCAACGAGAAAGAGGGCGCTCCCGACGTCTGGATCCAACCCGAAAATTCGATAATCTTGCAAGTGAAGGCAGCGGATCTAACGCCCAACGGCGCCTACTACACGCCCAAATCGTTGCACTTTCCGCGCACGCAGATGATGCGCATTGACAAGGTCTGGCACGAGTGCATGACGCTGGAGGAATATACGCAACTCTGTCAGGTCTGCAATTCTTCTTATAGAGAGTGAAATCCATTTAAATTTATATTCGTGTTACAGGGTCGTGGCGCCATTAAGAAACTGAATAAGCGTCCGGCGAACCTCAGCGATTTTACGACGGAGCGCAAGCGCCAGAAGATCACGCCAGCCGAACGCAATCGCCTCGGACTGGCTGCCTATGAGAAGCGTTACGATGCAGAGCCCTTGGAGAGCAACTCTCAGCTATTTGAGGGTTTTACCTTCTGCATATTGAGCGGTTGCCGCGAGCATAGCAAGCAGGAGCTTCAAGTGCTGGCCGCTCAGAATGGCGGCACGATTGTTCAGAATCCTTTGCCGAACGATCCAAAGTGCATCTGCATAGCCGGTGATCCGGTTTACCTGGTTAAGCGTCTGATGCAGCAGCAGCCGCGCACAAATGACATTTTACGCATGGATTGGCTGCTGCGTGTGTGCAATAAGCAGCAGATCGACCTACGGCCCAGGGATGTGTTATCCGCAACCGAAGCGCTGCAGCTGCAATTTGCGAAGAGCTTTGATAGGTTCGGTGATAGTTTCACAGATTTGTTTGAAAGCATCGATGAGCTGGAGGAAGTGCTGCAGGACATCAGCGATACAGAGCTCGACTCTTTAGACGTGGATGAGCATGAGCTGGAAAAACTGGAGCAACAACTGCTGGGTAGTGAAAGCCTCAACATCTTCTCTAAGCATTACGCCTGCATGTATAATCGCGATGCAGACGAGCTGGCCAGGCTGCTCTTCATCCAGCGTGGCGGGCAGCTGGTTAGCGAAACAGAAGAACCGAATCCTACGCTTGTGCTCGTATGTCCCAATCGCCTCAACCCCCAAGACTTTGAGCAATGGTATCAGACACATTTCACTGCGCAGCCAGTGCAGGTTGTCAGCACGGATTGGATAAGGCAATCGCATCGCGTCCGTTGCGCTCTTCCTACAGCAGAGTATTTAATCAAATTTTGAAAATTGTCTGGCAGAGTTATAGTAGTAGTAGTAGCAGTAGGCCGTGCCGTGCCGTTCGTTAGGTTGTTTGGATAGCTTCCGTAAAGCACTCATACACTTTATATAATTCACCGACTCTACACCAAAAAAAAAAAAAACAAACTATTATTATTTAAAAAAAATTCTCTAAATTTTGATAAGGTCGTTACCAAACTCAGTAATTGTAAGTATCAACTGTATATGAGTGTCGATCGATGATGTGGATGATTGGGTTCGCCCTAG
The DNA here is from genome assembly GCF_001654015.2 of Drosophila navojoa. The sequence goes on from NW_022046012.1 coordinate 105,575, forward strand.
ATTTCGATACCCGAGGAGTCGCCATGCTCGTCAGAACAAAACTGGAAGTGGACAGGGCCAACCGCGAAAGAGAGTCGAGTACACCCGGGCGCAGATTTGGAAGCGGGCCTCGCAAACATGGAGCACAGTGGTCGACGATATGGACGCCCCAGCGATCGCATATCGCAAATGGGAACCAAGTCGACAGCACCCAAGAAGCGTAAGGGCCAACATATCTGAATACGAGGCTGCCCCAGGCTAGAACTCTCCCTTTCCAAATACCTTTCGAGTGAGCTCCCATTAAGCATGCTGAGTGCATTCCATTGGGTTTGCTTAATATATAACGATCTTCTGATTTCCCTTGAAATAGAAGAGCTCGGATGAAATGGAAAGAGATAGCAAATAGCAAATTATGTGTCTAAGAAGGTGGCAAACGAGTTGCTTACGTGAATTTTGGTATGCCCCTCTTTAGCAATGTACTAGAACTGCAAAATATACATAACATTTGGACCATTTACAATAGATTGAATTCAATTTTATTTCATATTCAAACACATGTAAGTATATTCGGTGAAAATAATTTCAATTTAAATGATATTGGATTTGGATAACAATGCTGTGAAATTGAATTTCCACGTTAGTCCACTTGCTGTAAATGACATCAAAAATACATCAGCTTTGTTGCTGTACGATGAAACGATATATTGTATAAATATGCATTTAGGGTTCTCTAAAGTAAAATCTAGCTCTCAGCTTTACTTTGAGGCAATACAAATATTTCTATATACATTTAATTCTTTTCGAGAAAAACAGATATAGATTTGTAAATGTGAGGAATATATGTATGTGTGTATGCAATCTCTGAGATTGTCTTTAACATAGTTACGTAACACCTAATAGCATTGAACTGTGTGAAACTCTATGGAGTTGTTGTTTGCTGAAAGTATTGTAAAATATATTTTTATGGATTTTCTTGATTTTTATTTTAAACTAAAGTTTATATATGTATAGTTATATTTTTGTTCAAAACTAACTGTAGCAGCCTGTTTCATTTTACTTTTATTTTTATTTATAGTATAGATATATATATATATATATTTATTTTCAATTAATTCACGGCGAAATTCGTCAAGTTCTATGTGTTTTGTTTTTGTTTTTTTTTTTTTTTTAATATATAATAAATATTTATGTATAAATATCGCACAACAAATTGTAGGTACAGGCGTACAAATGCATATTCAAGAGGGGGCTTTCATCTTACACACTGAACCCATTCAAAATTCAGATTATAATTATTGTTGTTTTAGTTTTACATATATATAGTATATATTTTGTGGCTGTTGTTCTTGGTAATCAAATAATATATGATGTATATATATATATATTCTGTGGCTCTGTTTTTGATGCGTCTGGTAATACTTAGCCATGCGCACTTAAAAAGAAAACGAAAAAAAAAACAATAGCACATAGTTATATTCAAACTGGTGAACGGTTATATATAGAATTTAGATAACTCTTTGACTTGTGGCCTTTTGAACAACGATTACATTAAAAAATTAATAAAAATAATATGTTAAAATTACAAAAAGAAAAAAAAAATCATGTATATATAATTAATAATTATTTGTGTGCTGTTACCTCATCATTTGGATTTAAATTTAAATTTAAACATTAAAAACTTCGAACAGTTTCGAAAATAAAATATTTTTCTTTTCGTCGCGTTTTAAATAAAAAAAGTCTTTTGGAATTTTCGCATATTCATATTCGTAGGCTATAAATATTATTTCTTTACATGTAATTTATGTTTCGATTTTGCAAACCCCTTAACAAAAAACAAAACAAAAAGAAACTATAAAATAATAGAAATACATATCAAGTATATGCACATTTATACATAAGCATACATACATATATAGAGTTCAATATTTGCATAAACAAAAAAAAAAAAAAAATAGTTCGTAAATTAAATCAGACTTAAAACTTTCAAAAAGTTTCGGGACATTAACGCAACAAAATAATAATACACAAATTATACAAATTACATTTAAATTGATGTTTAATTGTGTGTGTGAGTGTGTGTGTGTGTGTGGTTTATTTTTTCAATATATATTTTAATAAAAATATATATAATTTTTTTTTGTGTGCGTTGTCTTTGCATTATTATTTAGTTGGGGGCGATTACTTGCATTTGTTTTTGCTTTATTCCTTTATAATCATGTATTTATATGGCAGTCGTTATCATTTTTGAGATAATTTGACTTTTGTTGAAAAAAATCAATTTAGATTTAACGAGAACAAAAAAAAAAGAAAAAAAAAATAATGTATATCTATAGGGTCTACAGCTTAACAAGTGTGCTTACAACGATACAAATGTGTGTGCGTGTGTGTGTGTGTGTGTGTGTGTGTGTGTGTGTGAGGCTATTTAATATGCCAATTCTCATTGTTTTGCTGATAGCCCAACAATAAGAAAATAACAAAAACTTGACAACATTTGGTCCACATTAAAAAGTGTAATTATGTGTGTGTGTGTGTGTGTGTGTGTGTGTGTTCTTCATTCTTTCTATTTATACGCTTAGGATTAGGCCTGTGTGGTTTCCCCTTATTTGTTTAAAAATAACCCAATAGTTTAATTTGTTGATCTACTGCCGTTTAAACTGCAAAAGAAAAAGACAGAAAATATATTTGTTATAATTATTATTAATATATTTATTATTATTATTTATCTTAGCATGAAATACTATGAAAATATATCACTAATAATATTGATCTTCATACTAAGTTTTCATTTATTTTTGTAAGTATTTAAAATGTCTTCTTCTATAACAAACAAGCTAGAGTGAGGTAGAAGGAATTACCTAACTAGGAGTTACCTGGAACTGTGCGCTATTTCTATTATTCTACGTTTCTTTTAGACAGAAAAGCATAACCAACAATACATGCACATGCGTGATTGCTTATTCTTCAAATTGAATGGAGCTGAATGCTTGGATATTATGAAAGGCCCAAGATACGCACTACTCAGTCACAGGAACCTGTGCAGTACATTGAAAGCCTTCAGCTCTGGTGGTATTTAAACTACGCTAAAAATAGCCAACTAATGCTATAGATTATTATCGGTAATAAGCAAATGAGCTGAGTTATCGATTAACATAATCTATTCTTATACAAACTCGTATACAAATAGAAGAGTTGGGGCACAAACTCTGTTGGCTAATGCACTATTATTGGTATTGGACAGATTTAGTACTAGTATATGGAGTAAGTACTAATTGCTTCACTTCGAATTCCTCATACTTTCCATTTAAAGCCCAAAGGCTAAACAAATTTAGCTGATGTAGAATTTCCGTATAACTTTCCTATACTATAAATTGAAGCTATCACTAAGCTTAGCCGGAAACTTGTTGGCTAGTAAATCAGATTTACTCCAGAATACTTACGCTGATCGAAGGTGCTCGGATTGATATAACTGATTAGGTCCTGGTCGGACATTGATGTCAGCTCCTGTGGTATGGGCGGCTGCACGGCGACGGCGGCGGCTGCGGCGACAGCGCCCACGGCTGCCGGCAGGATGCTGCCGGTGCTGCTGGGCGTCGTTGCCTGCTGGGTCATTACCGCTCCGTTGGTGGTAATGGCAGCGGTGGCCACAGACTTCTGCAGCGCATTCTCAGTGGCCAGCGCAACAATGAGAGATTCTTGTGGTGTGGGCGGCACGACCGGCAGATGGACGCCGGACAGCGTTGGATAGCCGGCGGCGGCGGCAGCGGCGACGGCAGCCGCCTCGACCACCACGGTTTCCGGTGTCGTGTGGTTCAGCAGCAGATTGACGAGTGGATCACCAGCGCTGGCAGCCGCATTCGCTGCCTGCTGCGGTTGCTGCGGATGTGGATGTGGATGGGAATGCGAATGAGGATGCGGATGAGGATGCGGATGAGGATGCGGATGTGGATGTGGATGGGTGTGTGCATGCGGATGGGAATGCGCATGGGCATGTTGTTGTTGCTGCTGTTGCTGTTGTTGTTGTTGCTGTTGCTGCTGCTGCTGTTGCTGGTGATAATGATGCTGCTCCTGCTCCTGCGTGTCTATAAAATCGGCGGCCGCCTTGATGATCATGTTACTGACCGCCGTCGAGGTGGCCGTGGCCGCCACCTCCGGCTGCATGACGGCCGGCGTGGGCGGCAACGTGTCGCCCACATCGACACTGACGCCGGCGGCCGCATTCGGCGGACTCATCATAATGTTGCTCAGCGCCAGGGCAGCGACGGCGGCATCCTGCCGCGTCGGCTCCGGCTGCATGGCAATGTTGTTCAATATCGAATTGGCCATGGTCACCTGGTGGGGCGCCAGAATGTTGGCCACCACCGCCGTGGCGGCTCCGTTCGCCGAACAGAGTATGGTCGACGGCGATACGGCCGGATTCATAATGATGTCAGTCGACAGAGCACCGCCGGCATTGGCCACAGCCGCGGCCGCCGGCACCGTGGCCAGCTGCTGCAGCGGCAGCCCGGCGCCCAACGCTGCCGCCGGCTCCGAGTTCAGGATGATGTCCTGCGTGATCGGCGAGCTATTCGGCGACGTTTCGCTGCCGGACAGCGAGCTCGAGTTCGAGTTGCTGCTGCTGATGGAGAGGCTGCGCTTGAGGACACCCGGCGCTGCTGTGGCCGCTCCATTCGAGTGCTGGTGCGTGTGCGTGTGCGTGTGCGTCAGCACGCTCACCTTCTGCTGCAGTATGTCGGTGAGGGCGTGGTCGATGTCCGACGCGCTGGTGAACAGAGCCGGCTCACTGGTGCCGTTGCTATTGACCACAGACGTCGATTTGGTCAGATCGTCGATGAACTTGTGCACATTGGCCGCCGCCGCCGACGACTGTTGTTGCTGCTGTTGTTGCTGTTGCTGCTGTTGCTCCAGCTGCTCCAGTTGCTCCAGTTGCTGCTGCTGTTGGTTCTGCTGCTGCTGCTGCTGCTGCTGGATAATCTCGTGCTTGACGGCCAGCCCAACGGCCACGGCCACCGAGGCGGGATCGAGGTCAACAGCGGCCGCGGCGGGCACCGGAAAACCGGGCATACTGTTCGACTGATCGTACATGATCGTGTCCAGGCTGCCCTCGCGCGCATAGTGCGCATGATACTGCAGGGCATTGGGGCTGCACGGATCGAGCGCCTCCGGCGAGTGCAGCGTCTCGGCTGTGCGCGGACTCAGCGAGCTGCTCTCGTCCAGCAGCTCGCTCTTGAGCGCCGCATCGGCGCTCAGATGCACCAGCTGCTGGTCGGTAATCATGGGCGTGGCGCCCGACAACGAGGATCGTCGCAGTCCCATCGGTATCTGTGTGGTGATCGGTGGCGGCATCATGCCCAGGTCCAGTTCATGCTTCGTCTCCACCACGCCGCCGGCTCCGGCCGCGCCAGCGGCAGCAGCGGCAGCAGCGGCGGCAACAACAGCCGCACTGCCACCGGCGCTGCCCCAGGCGCCGTTGCTGCTGGCCGGCGCACTGCTCGTGTCCATGAAGCTGGCGACATCTACAAGTACAAGAGACGCATCTTTAGTACACAGGCGGTGGCAATAGCGCGTTAAACGGGTGCGTAGAGGGGTTTGTGTTTGGGCAGGGGGCGGGGGCGGTGGCAGGTGCCGGTGGGGGCGTTTTGTCAGGGGTTGGTCGAGTTGGTCAAACAAATTAACAAAAAACGTATAGATATATGTATATAACGTATCGATAAGAAAATCATAAAATAAACAAATATAATTATTAGAAAAGGCATTAAAAATATTTATAAATATATGTGTATAAAAGAGGGCGGGACGGGAAGCGCTTACGGCTAAGGTTTTGGCTGGAGATGTAGGTAGACAGAGAGAGAGAGAGAGAGAGAGAGCAGGCGAGCGAGAGAGAGAAGGGAAGTGAGAGATAAAGAGTGGGAGAGAGACAGTCAGCCAATTGTAGTTAAAATTAGAGAGCAGTTGCTTATAGCTATGATCTATTATAGCCTACGTACCTAATAAAGAACTTAGAGCTAGAAGTAAAACTAAGGAAATGCTCTCGATTTTAACTACCACTTAGCTGGGCTATATAGGATATATGGGCAGATGGACAGCTAGATGGATAGATTTTGTGTATATTTAAATGAAAACTCTATTTTTTTTATTATAAAAAGGGTTCGTATGGTGTCTACGCTTCAAATATTATATATATATAGAGGTATTTGTATGGTTAAGTCTTATGGCAAGTAGTGCCTAAATAATACAAGCTATATATACTACATGTATGTATGTGTGTATACGTATTGGAAATTGCTTTAGTCAAACTCATTCAAAATGTTCATCAGATCAGATCAGATCAGATCAGTTACTGTTCAGGCACGCCCAAAAACACACACACACACGCACAGCTACAAGAAAGTAAACGCCGGCGATTCGAACCTATATAGATATCTGTGTACATATATGTATTTTATGAACGTGATTCACACAAATGTGGAACAATCCCGGTAAAGCACAGACGGAGTTGCATCGTACCAGATGCCATTAACAAACAAACAACTTTCTTTTATACAACGCAAAATCGCACTCACTCTCTCTCTCTCTATGTGCATCTCTCTCACTCCTTCTCGCTCTCTCCCTCTCTCTTTCTTTCGTGCTTAAAGCAATTTCCAGAGCCAAAACTTAAAACTAGTTTAAAAATTGCTCTTATTAAATAAATATACTAAGAACTTTCTAATTAGATTTTATTCCTATTATTATTATTATTATTATTATTAATATTCTCATTATTAATATATATTATTTCTGGTGTGTAATATATATGTGTGTGTGTGTTTAATTTATATGTCGATTAGTAGAGTAGAATGAATGCTGTATGGATGCCTGGTTGGGCAGGTAAATAAAATAGAAACAAAAAACAAAATAAAAATTGAAAAGAATTGTGTGTAAAAAGTGGGAATACCCTTAACATAGAGCTGTAATTGTTAACCACACCATTGTCACAGTGACAAAGGAAAAGGAACTAGTTCAACTGCACCACCACCAACCAGTTGGTATTATACAACAAAATAATACTACAAATAAGAAACGTAGTTCAGTCTTAGTTGATATTTCTCTAGGCGTAATGCTGAGGCTCTGAAGTGCGAGCAATGCTAAATAATCCACTCGTTCTAGGTGAGTCCCATCACTACCTCGTAAAGAGCGTTAACTAGTTTCTGTTGCCTGAATTGTGCAGCGAATTATCGATAACTCTATCGATTGTTCTATTGTTGTGTCCAATACTTGATGGCAACAACAAAACTTTTCGTTCAGAAGATGAATGCAATAGATGAGTGGGATTTCTTTTTGTTGTTTTTCCTGCTGATGATGAAGCAAACTGAGTGCAAGCTCCAAATAATCGATAAATCGATCATAGGTCGTTGCTATAAAGTATAAACCATTACCACTTGCAAAATGATCGATCGCCTTGTAAATGCCGAATCGGGGCTATGCGAAGCATGGAGAGCATATTTGTAATGTATCGATAAATCGATGACAAAAGCGTATGATCAATGCATGAGAGAGATATACAAATTGACATTGTATGTATATACGAGTATATTACTGCAACCCAGCCCATGTTGACATCAATGACTGAGACTTTCACAATTACTGGAATGTATACGTGTGTATATACGTACATACATATATTGTTGTACCTATATACATTTTTGATGCACGTGTTATTTTTGTTATTTCTGGATATATGTATGTATGGATATGTGTGTGTATGTATATGTATGTGTATGTATGTATGCGTAAAGCTAGGTTTAAAGTTAATTATAATGGTAGACATATATATATAGATATATAAATGGTGTCAAACGAGATCAATGGTTGAATTTTTCAATAGATATTTTTTTCAGTATTTTGTTGATCTTTTTTTGTATTTTTTGTATTTTTTTTTTTTTTTTGTATTACCAGTACCCTAAATAAATGGTGCTTAAGACGTGTTGCTGGCTCCATGTGGCTGATGCGGCGTCTCGTGCTGTCGTGCTGTATCAGTCGCTGGCTGGCTGGCTGTTGTAGTTCCCGTAGTTCGAAGAGGTTCCTGGTAGATTCAGCTGCTCCACTTGCAGTTATCCATTTGACCATTTGATGTACCAAAATATCTGGATGTGCATATATATACATATATATATATATATATACATATAAACATATATGTATGTAGAGATGCAGAGGGTGGTGATCGACCCCTGGACACATATATAAATATATATACATACATATATATAAGTATATATGTGTGTAGATGCCTGAATATAATTTTTGTGATCTAATATTTTGAATTTTATTCATATACCACATACATATATGTGTATATATACATGTATATATGTGCATATTTATATGTATATACATATATATCCGTTGTCGTTCCGTTCCAAATCAGCTGTTTGTCTTGCTTATTGCATTGCGTTGCCGATTTTAAATTTAAATTTGATAATACTTGGTTTTGGATCTTGATTTTCGTAATTGGGGAATTTTTCTTGACTAGAAATTGTTTTATTTGTATTTTGTATTTGTTTGTTTCTTTTCTTTTCTCTTTTTTTTTTTGCATTTTATAGCACTCAAAATGGTTACATATTTGACTATATAGTATATTGAGTACCTAAATTGCTAAGAAAGGGGAAGGGGAGGAAGAATAAAGTAAAAATATATATATGTATATTTTTTCATTTTAGGTATTTTTTAATTTAATTTTTATTTAATTTTTTTTTTTTTTTTGGTTGGATTGTTGTAATTAGTGTTGCGATAAAGTTTCTGCCAGATATCCCTGAATAAGAAATTGAACGAATGGCTGCCTTCTTCTTCATTTTTATCATTTATCTTTAAGTTTCTTCTTCTTCATCATATTCTGTTAATTATTATCTCTTCATCTGCATCTCCTCTTTAGTTTGCTTGTGATCGGGTATCGGTTATCAGTTATCGGGTATCGTTTATCGGTTGATGCTTCGTTAGCTGCAGGCGCTGGACATTGTGCGGCAGAAATGTGATCAAAAAAACTCTGTACTCCACACACACACACACACTCATACATGCAAAATCAGCATCCCTCTCCCGCCCTTTCTCACGCACACATAAGTATTATCGATAAAATAAAACTCCCCAAAACATAAGACTCAAGTTAACTGCAAATCCAATACTTCCAGTTGAAGTGTATGTCATTTACAGGGTATCTCAATTCGACAACATCAACTTGCAACTCACATTCACACAGCAGAGTTGTTTCAATCATATTTCTCCTGTGGCTTCATTCGGTAAGAAATCGAATGCGAGTAAGAGAGATAAATAGATTGCAGACAGAGAGAGCGAGAGAGAGAGAGAGTGAGTATAAGAGAGAGAGATAGAGTAAAGCCGAATTCGCGCAATTGTTAACTCTCCATTTTGAAAGCATCCTAGTATTGTTTCTTCAGCGTCGCAGAACTCGTTTCTTCTTCTTTATTTTTGGTTTGTTTTTGGTTTAGTTTATGCCGGATTGATTGATTGATTGATCATAGATTAAATAATTGCTATTTAACTTCTGATAAATATTACGGCCCTAATAGTTTTATATATATAGTATTTACCTTAATTTTATAAATCTCTTGTTTTATTTGTATATGGATTTTGCTTTTGCGCAGCTTTTCCCTACTTATATTTATTATAATAATTATTATCTGATCTCATATTGTGTTATCAGTTTTCATGCGTTATTCTGGCCCCTGGCTTGAACTTAAAGCAAACCCAATTTGAAATGCTCGGAATGAACTTATCTTATTCTTTCTTAGTGTAGACTGCAAATGGATTTTTGTTTATTTACTTGATTAGTATTTTCTAAAATAGTTTGCCTTTTGTTTTATTTTTGTTAGGAAATAACATGAATCGTTTCATGCAACGATGATGATTTGATAATGAGTGAAATAGCTGCTAAACTGGATGTAAATCTTTGTTTCAAAAATCGATAACTACCTCCACTGGTTTTGCTATCGATAAAAACCCTTATCGAAACTCTATTATCAAATTATATCTCCTACATCATAAAGGATAGTATCGCCTAATTTTTTTAAACATAGATTTATGTGCAATTTATGGAATTTTGATTTTATTTTTCGGAATGAAAATTAAAATTTTTATTACTGTTGCCATTCTCTATTGAGACGCCTCGTTGGGGGTGTGGTAAATTGGTATATTTACCGATTTTATTTGTAATTCATTTCTGACTGTGTGAATAAGTATTCCGCAGTCGGTTACGCCCGGCTGCAACTGTCTTGCTTATTCTCATTAATAGAATTGCAATTAAAATTGAACTAAAGTAAGTAAAATTTATTGCTTAATTGTATTCTTTTTTTTTCCTATATATTTTTTCGTATATATTTTCAATAGTTAGAAGAAGTAAAACTCGCCTAGAGAATAACGCATGAGATCTTTAAATATTTGAAATGGATTATTGCATTTTAAAATTATATATATTATTATTTAAAAATTATCGATTTATGATTTTATAACTCTACTAAATATCTAATTAGCTAAACTAACTAATTAAGTTTTGTGTTTGCAACTTTGCTTTGATTTTGGTTTTGTTTTTCGTTTTTTTTTTTTTTTTTATATGTATTTATTTTTTATTATCAAGTTAAACGAGTTAACTATTCGATACATACATACATAGGTTTGGATGATAGTTTTAGTGTATGTACATATGTATGTATGTATGTATGCATATATCTATGTAGGTATGCATGTATGTATGTATGTATTTCTTATTCATTCGATAGACTAACGTTAGTGCATTTATCTGGCCTGCCTGCGACGACTGCCTGACGACGACGGATTAGTTTTTCAATTGTCATTTAAGTGTCTGAATGTGTGTGTCTATGTATGTATGTGTATGTGTATGTGTGTGTGTGTGTGTGTGTGTGTGTGTGCTCATGTTTGAATCGCACTTAATTTGTATATGGTTCATGATGCCTGCAGGGGTCTGCTGATTTATATAGAAATAGTCAACAAATAAATACCTTGGCTATGCATTGTGCTACTTAACGTGCTGGCCGCCGCCAAAGTCGTATAGCTGCCCTTGGGCGTATAGGTGAAGGTGTGGGGCTCGCTCTTCTTGCCGCTCGATATGATTGACACCTGGACAGAGACCGGCTTTAGTATATTCTGATGCAGGTATGGCGGCACTGTGCAGATCAAATGCGTCTGTAAAAGTCAAAAGAAAATATATTTAATTATATTTATATTTATATTTATTTATTTACATTTTCTATTTATATTTTATATTTTATATTTTATATTTTATATTTTATATTTTATATTTTATATTTTATA
>NW_022046012.1:117029-129659 GCF_001654015.2 Drosophila navojoa
AAACTTATATATATATATATATATATATATATATATATACTATATATACTTATATGAAGTGGAACTTGAGCTAAATCGTTTATATTTTCCTTTTTTAGTACCTACTACTACTTTCATGAGCTACTACATTTTGTTAAATCTAATTTAAAGATTTAATTTTGTTTTCAAAATACGATATATATCACTAGATTTTACTGTCGAACATTTCTCAGTACTATTTGCAGCTCTAGTCTAGTCGAATGCCTCTCGAATGCTGAACTGACTGATATATTTCGAATTTGGTATTGGCTAAGATTACGGAGTAGTATTAGGTATATCATTGATTTGTATACATACTGCATATGATGGGATTGGAGCAGACCTGCAGCGTTTCAGTGCTGCCATCGTCACGTGTTAGCTGCGTGCGAAAGACCATGCGACAACGTGTTGACTTCTTCTTGTTCTTCTGGGCCAGATGCTCCGGAAAGCGATGCTCCACGTCGACATTGCGTTCCTGCAGCCGATGCAAAGATGCAAACAGTTGTCAGCTGAGATTAGCCATAGAGTTAGTGATAGCGCCTACCTTAAGGATGCCAACGCAATCGCAGGTGATGGTCATGTCCGTTTCGGGCTTGAAGTCAATCTCGATGACCATGGTGCCGTCGACCTTCTTCTCGTTGCACTGCGTCGAATTCTTGCCAGCCACCTTGCACGCCTGATAGAACATGTGCGGCGCGACCCGTCCAATGTCCGTTCCGATGAACACCTGCAGCACGGCGGGCTTATCGTAGCCCGTTAGCCGGACAATCGGAAATCCGTTGCCGCTGCGATCCTTGACGGCGCCGCGGCTGCCCTCGGTCTGGTAGCGTGCACGATGCTGTTGCTCCGGCTGCGACACGATCTCCAGCTGCACATGGCTATCATTGGAGCTGGCGATGCTGTTCAGCGGCGTCGTGGGCTGTCGCTTGTTGGCCACGCGGGTTACGGCGCGTGTGCCAATGAATCTGCGAATGGGCATTGAAACAACAATGTAAACAAATGATCATCACACTTGGCGCCAAAAGGTCAAAGTTCAATGGAACTCTGTGTGCAATGATGAGAGGCGGGCGCGGGCAATTAATAGAGAAAAAAAAAACGATAACAAAACCAAATCATAAAAAGCTCAAATCAAAGGTGCAAAATGTGGCCAATGAATGCAGCGGCAAATGCGTACGCAAAACTTGTTCTTCTTGACTGCAAAACTCTAAGAAAATTCCAAATATTCTACTATGGCATATGTATATGTGTGTATATGTATGTATGTACATGTTTATGATATGGAATTCTATGCAGGAGAGCATGCGTGTGTCTGGCATATGCGTATTCATGTTTTATAATAAAGAATTTAGTGCTACACGTGCTGACCCAGGATGATTTTTGAATTGATGGCGAAATGATATATGAACTATATAATACACACACACACACACACACGCACACACAGAGAGAGGGAGAGACAGTACGCATCACAATTAGACATATGTACATAACAAACGAATAATATTTGTAAATTCTCGAAATGTTTTTTAACTGTTTCTTTTGCTGTATTTTTTCTTTTTGTATTGGAACATAAAAAGCATGAAAAATTAATTGTTGGAAAATGCCTAGGTTTGCAGTTATTTTCATGTTCTTTGTTTGATTGTTGTTGTTGTTGCTTTGTTTAAACATTTATTTTGATTTGAGTTTTATGCTTTTTAACTTGCTTTGCTTATTTGCTAACGTTTCATTTTGTTTACACACAGAGCTTAGAACAATGACCGATAGACGGAGAGCGAAAGTGAGAAAGACAGAGAGAGAGAGAGGGCGAATGGCGGGGTAGCTAGAGCAAGATAGATACAAACATGTTTACTCGACAAAAAGTCATATAAATTATTATTAAACAAATTTATTTCAATTGAATTATTTGAATCGAAATTTCAACTGCCAAGAATTTAAAGATTGTAAATATTTGTTGTTGTTGTTTTTTTTTATTTCTATTAATTGTTTGTCAAAATAAATATGAAATTTGCGCATTTATTTCTGTGAGATTTTTTCTTACATTTTTTTTTTTTACATTTTTAAAAGTAAACAAAAATCTGTTTACAAATTTATTTTTATTTATTTTTTTTTTAATTACAAAATTTTCTCATTTATACTTTTGTTAAAAAAAAAAAATAGTGAAAACTGTTTCTAAATATTTGTTATAAATATAAAAAATAGGATTTTTTATTATTTTAAACGAACTGATTTATTTTAGATTTATTTATTTTTTTGATGTAAAAAAAAAAAAAAACAATAATAAATTTTGAAAATTTTTCGTTAATATGTTTTATTGACAAAGTTTCTATTTAGCCCATCTGATTTATACAATTTAAATAATTTATCAGTTTTTCGTACTCAATATGAGTAAATATGAAATTAATTTGTTCAAGCGAAAATTTCAAATTTATTTTTTCAAGACGAGATCTGTTCAGTTTCATTCGGAACAAATGCAAAATGTTCTAAAATTTTCTTGTTTGTTTGCTTTGAGTTTTGGTTGTTGTTTTAGCCTTTGTATTTCATTCTTTGGAAGGAAAAAGAAGAGGAGAAGAGGAACAAGAAGAAGGGAATTCGCCCGCTTACTTTGGCTCACTGTGGTTCCTTCCTTTGCTGGCATAGCTCAGCGTTTCCCGTGCCGTATTCGGCTCAGCGCCCGGACTATTGTCGGCCGCAACGGTGGCAATTTTGCGTATAAACTCATCTTCGCTGCACGCATCATCGTTGTCCAGCTCCACCTGGTTGCACTCGAGCTTGCGGCGCTTCAGGTGCTTCCCACCACTGCGGCCACTGCTGGCACCGCTGCTGCCGCTGCTCTCCGCCTCGCTGGTGGTTTCCTGCTGCTGCAGCTGCAAATTTATTGTGGGATACTGAAAGAGCTGCTGGGGCAGTTGTTGGTGTTGCTGCTGCTGTTGCTGGTAGTGCTGCTGCTGCTGCAATTGTTGTGGCTGCTGCACGGTGAGCACCACATCGGCGGTCTTGTGGCGCAGCGTTGTGCTGAAGAGGCCACCGAACAGCTCGGAGCTGAGCGACGATATCGATGTTGCTGTTGTTGTTGCTGTCCCTGTTGCCTGATTGCTGTCGGTGCCGAAACCGGTGTCCTCATCGTTGCTCGGCGGCGTCACCAGCTCGTCCACGAATGTTGGCGATGAGTCCGATTCAATTTCGTCCAGATAGTTAAGCATTTTCTGGGCATGTCGCGATCTATATTTAGGTACATACATATATGCATACATATATATATATTTAGAGACATATACAGTTATATTGGGTATATGCGGTTTGAACTGCTTATTAGCAGTATTATTGATACTCTGATCTGGTGCGAAATTTGAATTGTTTATATTATTGACTAATTTCGGGGCTTTCGTGTTATACAATACGAAACAATAATCAGCAGAATCATGTTTGAGATGGTTCACTGAGGTACAAACACTTCGTTTCGAATTGTGTAATGCAAGCTTTTGCTCTATCATAACCTGTATCAAATTACAATCAAAGCACTGGGCGAACTAAACTCAAGATATGTGAATATATAAACAGATGAGAGTTGGTGCCACTTTTGGTATAGCATCCAAGCAGATGAACATCATTTCAAGTTGCAGTCGAACCTTTGAATGTTCTTATGCTGCTTGGTTCAGTTGAACTAGTTCACATACATGTGCCTATATGCACATTCAAATGTACATACATATAAGTCATTGATATATACTTAATGTTCATTTGTTTTTGGTGAAAAAAAAAGTGAACTTGGAACTAGTTCAAAGTAGAACTAGTTCAACGTGAACTTAGAACTAGTTCAAAGTAGCTAAAACTCTTGTAAAATACGAGCTGAGCATAAGCTTTTTGAGATTAGAGAACTACATTAAAAATTATCAGCCAATATTTTCTTTCAGCTATTTCTTGGAACTATTCAACATAGACAACTTCATCAAAGTCAAGGCATTGATATACCTATTTCGATTCCTTACTTTCAATGAACTCTTACATAGTTAGAGCCAACATACCAGAGAGCAAATAGAATTATATGATAGCTTCGATTAGGGCCGCTGTTACGGCATTGCAATGCAGGCTTTTGCATAGAATTAAAACCGATGTGCTCATAGTCAAGGTGATACAGTCAGAGGTAGCTGTATATATTTATATATTAATTCTATATATATACCCATATATATACATATATAAATAAACAAGTGCTGTTATGACACTAAACATTTCATAACATAACTTGATATTTGACAACGTGCAAAATCTCAATCAGTAACAGCAGAATCAGCAATTAGCAATTCGTAGCAATCGACTACAACTGACTGCCTAATGCTCGTTCGAAATTCACAAAATGTATAAACTCATGACACATAACACTCAAGGGGATTGTTTACAAAAACTAGACTGTCCAAACGGTCTACAGTATAGAGGGAGTATAAATTACAGATTCAAGAAGCACTTAGTTCTAGCTATAAAGCAATGGGAGACATCGCTTATAAGTAGAGTCAAAATTTTTTGCCATTTCTTACACTCCTTTCACAAAAGTCTCAAGTCTCTAGAAGGGAAATGCGAATATATTCAGTTTACAGGGTGAGGAACTATTGTTATATAGATTATACTTAAAGAAGAGATCTTTAATAAGCTCTAGTTCTACAATTAGAAATATAAAGAGCCAGAAGTTTTCAGATTTTTTCACATTGACTCTTCTCGCTGCTTGAGCGAGCATAATTGAAAGCTTTGCAATACTAATCAAAATAAGATCTATGTACAGCAATTATCACTAGAATTCTTTGCATCACAACATGGCGTATACGTAATAAATTCAAAAGATCTATTTATATACAGGCAAGAATCACAGAAATCAGAATGAAGTCGACGCAAGTGTCTGCCTAATGTACGGCAGATGTCATAACCTTATAAATATTTATATAAAATAAATTGTGATTTGAGCATTCAGTCATTCAATTCTAGACATCACAGCATAGCATAGACGCACACATTGACTTTACGTATACGTAATAAATTCGAATTATATACATATAGTAGGCGAATCCGAATTTAGAAAACGCAAGTAATAATCTCTAAAGGAATCCACAGAGCTGAGATTATTTTAGATAGATCAAATGGTGGACATAGGAGATTAGATATAAATTGATTTCAAAATAGCTTTTTTGTAATTATTGGTTTATAGCCCCAAAAAAATCTAAAAGATATTGTGACTATATATACACCCATTGAAGGCGTGGCATACCGAAAAACTGTATAGCCAAAACGACTATAATCCTGTTAACTTCCCAATGAGGGTTCGGTGAGTCGGCAAATGGATCTCGATCTAGATCTGAGGATCTAGATCCATGACGCCTGATTGCAACATTATTATTATATTATATTATATAAATATTTTTTTTTTTTTTGGAAATAATATATTGATTTTGCAGTTATGTCATTCAATTGATCACACACACAATTACATACATACATATAAATATCTACAGACTTTGGTTGAAACTGAGCGAAAACGAGTTGGTAGCACCCAGTTTGAGTCGATTAAACGATTAAGAATTGTATAAATCAAAAGAGAGCACTATTTACAAAGTCTTATTCCACTCAGTGACATAAAGACAAGGGCGATAAGCAGGAGGCTTTCGAGTAGCCGGCAAACTGAATCTCAACTGCAGTTGATAGAATTAGCTGATAAGATACAGTTCAATTACAGGCATTGAAATAATAATGGGTCATAAGTATTACTATTTTACTATATAATCAAACACACACATACACGAATACAATCCAAAGAATAACACTAGTTTCTAAACACATTCACCCTGACCTACAATGCCAGTAAATAAAAATATAAAAAAAAAAGTAAATGCATCGCGCAAAACCTGTCCATAAACCCAAAATTCTAAATTTTTCTTCTTCTTTTTTTTCGTTATTCACTCTTTAGTTTTGATTTTAATTTCAGCTCAAAGAAGCCATACGTTATTATAAGTTCAGCAATGCTTGAATTTAAATTAAATATTTATTTGGTATTTTTAAATTATTTTTTCTTTTATTTTTTTTTTATGGTATATGTAATTTAATGACAATTTTCATTGAAGCTTAATTTTTTTTTATATTTATGTAGTTTGTATTTCAGAACAATAATACTTTTGAGTAACTTGTTTATTCTATTTCAAAAATATAATACATATTAAAATAAATGAGTTGTTATAATTGCAAATTGCACGTTGGGATTTTATTTAACTTGTATATCTTTTTTCTAATTTTTAAATTATGTATGATGTTAATTATTATTATTATTATATTTTTTTATTTTACTAATTTTTTTAAATTTAATTTTTTAATTTATATGTATTATTTTAATTTTATTTAATTAGTCATTTATTTTTAATTTTATATTGACCATATTTAATTTTTGATTCATATTAATTTTGTTTATTTATTTTTACGTTTGGATTTGCTAACACTGATTTGTTTAACTTTTATTTTAAAAATTTTATTTTTCTTTTATTTAATTTTATTGAGTTTATTATACATATTTTCAAATATTCATTTTACGTTTTCATTGCAACTTTTTATTCATTATTTTAGTATTAAATTTATTTTTTATTTTCTTTCAAGTTTATCTAAATTATTTTAATTTTATTCAAGCGAAAATTGAAAAATCTAACCATTTGAAGAGATTATAAGTTATCCGAATAAATACACAAACACACAGGTGAATTTATATCATAAAATAAATATCAAGCATAGTGGAAAATCTCATTCAAATTCATTTTAAAGTTGTTAAAAAGAAAACCGGCGAGCGGCCACTGTAAACACCCTTTATATAAATATATAAAATAAATGTGCTGAGCGAGAAAAATGTTTGAAATTGATTAAGAGATTTATCAATTGAGAAAATGTGCTGAGCGATGAAAATTGAAATGCAAATGTCCCGGGATTTTCATGTGGCGCGCGACATGAATGCAATTATCTAAATGTTGTGTGAACTGGTCGCACGTCGCTTGGCCAAATGACTACATTCGAGATAACGCGACGAGATTCGATAGATGCGCGGCACTTACAGCGTTCTCATGCTGCCAAGAACTGGTTAAAGGGGAAGACACTTTGTCCAGTCAACTTTGAAGCGCTTCCTTACGAAAGCAAGTGCGGATCAGTACTGAAAGCCGTTGGCTGTTGGTCAGCGATATGGTAACCGTACTCCAAGCTCAACTTCGGAACTAAGCCGATTCTGTTTTTTTTTTTTTTTATTATTATTATTCTGTATAGAGCAACAATCGAATGGGCTTTGGCCAAATTAAACAATCGAGCTGGCTGGGCGTCCAGTGGCCCGCGTCTCAATTTGCGATATATTCAGCTCAACATCTAGCCTATGTGTGTGTGTGTGTGAGTGTGAGTGTGTTTACATGAATCGATGCTGGTGAGTGTGTGAGGAGAACTGAACAGCTGATTGAACGAAAGGGTAGATGGACTCACCTTGAAACAGGTATCGCGCGTATTAAATGCTGCTGCGGTGAATGTTGTTGCTGCTGTTGATGTTGCTGTTGATGCGGATGCTGTTGCTGTTGTTGTTGCTGCTGCTGCGGCTGATGATGCTGCTGCTGCTGCTGCAAAGAGCTGCTGCTTGCCGCACCTGCAGTCACACTATTTACTATCAGATTTGAATGCTGTCCACTGCCGGAGAGGCCAGTGCTGCTGCTGCTGCTGCTACAACTGCTGCTGCTACTACTGCTGTTGCTGCTGCTGCTGCTGCTGGGGTTGCTGCTCCTGGCATCGACGGCAACTGGGGCCGTGCCATTGCGCAGCTCCGTGTGCTGATCGAATCCCAAGCCACTGTCATTGGAATTGTCGCAGGGCGGCGGATGCGGTCGCTGTGGTATTCGTTTCCCCGGCACTAGCTTCCCCGGGCCCGTCTGCAAAACCACACGATGTTCATTGAGACTTAAATGATATGATATGATATGATAATGCTTACCCTGGCTATAGTGTGCAATTTGCCCGGCAGTCCCTTGCCCGGCTGTCTTTTCGATGGTATGCGAAAGCCTTTGCGATGGATGCGAGGACTCATCGTTGAGTTTGTGGACATGGTCATACGCATGCCTGGAAAAGAAGGAGAGAAAACATCAAAGGTTAAACTTAACTATTCCACTCGGGTAATATTTAACGTTATTGTCGTATGGGTTCCGACCGTAGAAGGATATGAAAGGAGATGAGAGGAGACTGGAAGCGAAAAGCAATGTAGAGAGGGAAGGTAAAGAGAAGAGATGAGAATGGAAATGAAGAGAAAATAAAAATTACGAGAAGAAGAGCAAAGAAAGAATAGAATAGTGGAAATAAGTAGGGAAGAGAAGAAACAATGGGAGAGTGGCTCAGTAGAGAAGAGTAGAAGAGAGATTATAAGAGAATAAAAGAGAAGACAAGCGGAGAGGTAAGAGATGAAGAGCAGATAGCAGAGGAGGGGAGGAAAAAGGCAGAGAAAAGACTTGAAGAGAAGGTAGAAAAACACTTTATTTATACAAGTCGATGATTATATATCCATAGATTATTATTGATATGATTGTATTCGTAGCATTCGGATCATAAAGATCTTTAACCATATTAATAGGTCTTAAAAAAATTAAATAAATAAATAAATAATTATGGAAGTAAATAACACTTTTTTTTTATATAATTCATAAACAAATCTCAACTAATTTGTATAAATGGACTTCAAGACTTTGCTAGAAGCAAAAAAAGCTAATTGCCTGAATTGAGAACCCTAGGCTTAAGGTTGATTCAAATTTCAATTCGAGAGCAAACAAAAAAACTGCAATTCGGTGTATAAACTGTTTGTGACTATGGTAATATGAAGATCCTTTCTATGAATCAGCCACTGAAATATGAGGCGAAGAGCTATTTCCCATGCCAAGTACGGAGGACAGAGGCGTATTCTAACAAAGACTTGACTAAGAACTCTTGCTTCGTGCTCTTTTCTCATAAATAAAAACCGGCCTAGAACGTAAGGCGCACTAAGACGTAATATTTATATATAATTGAAGCCCTATACACAAACACATCTGTTGAAGATAGCAATCTACAGATTATTACACAAATTGTAAATATTTTTGATGCCGCGTAGATGGAACAAGTAAATATATTTATATATATATAAAACAAAATCAAGATAAAACCTGTTGGAACCAGAATTCCTCGATAAGCATGACAAAATGAAAAGAAATCAAAAATTGCAACAAAGTGCGTTTAGCAGTTGGCGTTCGGAGCTCTGCTGCTCCGATCAAGAAAACATTTACATATATCTATAGGTATGTATGTATATGTGTATGTGGTGAATATCGTTACATACATACATGTACATATGTAGTTTATAGGCAGAGAGACACCGAATCAAGTGCCCCATGCGAACACAATGCAAAAATGGCTCGACTTTCAACGCTTTCGTGCTGCTGATAATGCAACGTGGATGCAGCTAGAGACACAGAGGTCATTGAACTCCATTGTACGCAAAATGCATACGAGTCCAGCATCTGTCGCATATGTACACATGTATATATATATATATACATATATATAAATAAATATATCTATATGGCTGCGCTCTGATTTTACAATTTATGTTTGTTGTAGACGACTTTGACTAGGACTCTATATATTATATATGTTTATACTTTATATATATTTATATGTATATGTATATCACATCGCTGCCCAGCTGTCATTGTTCATCCAATTGCACATCAAGTTGAGCTTTATTATTGCACTTTGGGCGCTCAATTGATGCACAATTTGTGAAGTTGTTCGCGTTCACTATGAATTATCATTGCTCAGTTGTTGCTGTTGCTGTTGCAGTTGCAGTTGCACTTAATAGCAACAATAAACAGACGAACTGCAGCAACGAACGAGCTGATAACGCACAGACGGAGACGCCGTCCAAGCAACCCGTTCGCATCTGCATTGATGACAAGCTCTCCGATTTGCAAGTGAATACATATACATATATACTTATATATATATACATATTTATAATTTTTCTATATTTCATTGCAAGCTGTTTACATTTGATTGCCTTTTATTTATATTTAGAGTATATATTAAATATTTGTAGATTTATATATAGATATTATAAGCGTGATACAGAGAGGAATAGAAGATAATTGAGCATGATATTCGTCTCAGAACTTCTTCCAGCTCTTATACCGATCTGCCATCATTCTATGGAAAGATTTTGATTGATCACAATTTTCAAAATTTTAATCGAAAGATATCACCTAGAAGCGACTTAAGTAAACGGAAAGCCATTCACAAAACGCTAATGAGAAACACTTGTTTCGCATATTAGTGAACACAAATTACCAAATGATCGAGAAATACTTAATCAATTTGGACAATTAAGTCATTTTTTATTTATTTATATATATATATATATATATTTTTATAGATACATTTCATATACAAATGTTTTGAGACGGGGGTACCAAATAGTAGAGCTAAAACAATTTCACTGTCTGTTACCAAGCTGTTGAGAGCCTTGACTCTATAAAGATATTTCACATTGATAAGCTAGGCATTTTTTTGGTGTTGCCCTACGGGCACCAGATCATGACTAAATTTTCAAAATTTTGATACGACATAAATTAAGCATTGATTGTTTTCAAGATAAGATACAAACGCGCCAAACGAAATATACATAATTTTCGCTCTAGTTGCCAGTCAATAAACAATAATTTCTGTCTAGCTTTTCATACTCATCATGAAAGTGAAATGAGTATATTCGTTTTTTGCAATGTTCGTATTAATTTATTTAAATGCTATTGAAGCTAGAGCTTTGATATTTTGAGCCTCAACTTAAATAGTGTCGAGATCCAGCCACTAGAGGTACGGCAAATTAGAAAAACTTTCTTTTCTAAAATTTTAAGGCTAGAAACTTTAAGCTTATCCGAAAATGAATTTGTCAGCGCCTGTTCCCTGAATAGATATTCCGCAGTCGTATGACTCCAATATTCCGACTAGCTTGCTTTGTGAAAATTTCATTAAAAGAAGTAGGTAAGATGTAGAACAACCAATAACAAATAAATATATGTATATACATATGTATATATGCATTTGCATAAACTATATTAATAATCCTAGCTTAGTTCTCAGTTTGGCATTTGATTTGCTAATTTCTTGCCTGCAAAGTCAAGTTCATGCCAAAAGTAACCTTTGAGCTGAAGTCTTGAAAGAGACACGCACATATGCCTAGCTGACATCATGGGTTTTATGATCCCACGTTCGCAGAGGCAACAACCCAATGCGCTGGGGTACCTGTGCCAGGGCTGTGTTACCTGGTTACCTGCCCACTGACGCGGCTCTTTATCTAAGCGCCTGCGATAAGACAAGCCAATCCGTGCCGTACCCGAGACCCGTACTCTATAACCCACCCACACACACACACGCAGAAAAGAGCGCGCCTTTTCACACTCGAGGCGTTGTGTTTTTTTATTTTATTTTTTTATCTGCAATCCAACGAGATAAGATTTACTTATTTTTTTCATTTTTTTTTTTTATTATTTAATTTTTTTCTTAGAACGTTTTTTATGTAATTTCGTCGTCTTGAATTGGCATACAAAAAGCTGCTTAATTCAATTGACAGCTTTGTGTATTAGATCATAGAGCAAATGATCTTGGATTCTTCTTTATATTATCATAATGCGAATCTAGATAAATGTATAAATAAATAGATACAACATTGTATCAAATTGATAATTATAAGAATAAGTATACATTTCTATAGAAACTCATATATCATACGAATTAACTGTCTTCGATCTAATCAGCTTATCATTATTGATAACATCATTTTTTGAGACAAAGAAAATATAAAAACACTTTAAACAAAATCAAATCGAACCTAGATTTATTTCAACCAATTGCAATTATATTAATGATTTTTGGCTTTAATCTTATCGCTAGACAAAATTGGTTAACAGACAAATTAAATGTATATTATATAGGCAGTCATATCATCATGTATGACTGGCTCTAGATGAAATTGTAATCCGAACTTGATTCGAATAATACATTCCCTTCTAACCAATTCAAAAAAAAAAAAAAATAAATAAATAAATAAATAAAGAAATAAATAAATATAAATAAATAATTCATATTTATCAACAAGCTGCCGGCTTTTCGTTTTCTGACTGGAATGTGAATCTGATTTAGAGATTCCATTGACGCACGTTGACGCTCTAAAAAGAGTTGCTCCGCACTCGACATTTATCAGCTGAGATTACTTATAAAGTGCAACAGATCATTTGTGATATCTCCTGAGCACAGCCCAAGTAAGTATATGAAACACATTTCGTAGAGCTTAATTAGGCACGATTTCGGACAACATTTCACGCATTACAGTGCGCTGTTATTAACAGAATTTTGAGGTATTTAATAATTTTTTTTGAACTCTTATATTTATCTATTGCATTGACGTTTTAGACTTTTTTAAAGCGACATTTATTTATTTCTTGACCTTTTTTGTCTTATATTATTATTATTATTATTATTAGTATTAATATTATTATTATTATTATTATTATTATTATTATTATTATTATTATTATTATTATTATT
>NW_022046012.1:129669-146275 GCF_001654015.2 Drosophila navojoa
TTTTTTTTTTTTTTTTTTTTTTTTTTTTTGCTTAACATTGTCACTATATTATCAATTTCGCTAAATTGTCATACTCTTCAGAGAGCACAGCATAGATTTATATGATTTTCAGATGAAAAAATTGATTTACATATATACATATATATATTTATTGTTTTATTATTAATGTCAAGACAATAAATGAAAGTGATTAAATAAGGCTCAAACTACGACAATTTTGCTGGGCTAAATATACGAAAATCTTTTCAAAAAGTCAAAATTTCGACTACAAAATCGTAATCAAATATTGGCAGTTGAGAAACTCCTAAACAGCTGCCTTACTCTTCACCTCTAAAACTCGAATATTTGGGTTCACTTTAGAGTAATTTACTTGGATAAATAAAATATTTGTTTTGCCGTCGCACCGTGGCATTTAGCAGAGCAATCATTCAGCTTGATGCGTGAAGCGATTGCTTGACAGTTAGTTTAAAAACTGCACTGGTTTTAATAATATTGCTATTAACCCAGCTTTGGCCATTCAGGGCTAATCCTGACTACCCTTAACATTAATCTGTTTTCAAAAATCTTTGGGCTCACATTTGATTCAGATGATTTTCGCTCTGCCGGCGGAGAACTCACTCTCCATCGGGATAACTCAAATGTGACTACGATGTGATATACGAAGTTATACATATATATCATATATAGTTTTTTTAATATTTTTTTTTTTCATTTTTAAACACTAGTACAAATGTTACACTCGCCCTTAAAACATATTTTCGAGTAAATATATTATTACATTACATTAACATTATTATTTATTTTTGCGCCTAGACCTATTAGAAGAAGTTTCTATTATAGATAATATTTTTATTTGATTAGAAATAGTTCCTGTCTTAAATATTATTTTTCATTCCTTTTATTCTGTTGTTATTTTGAATTATTTATTTAGAATGCTTTTATTAATTTTGTATTCTATCATTTTTATTATTATTTATCTTGTTGTTTTTGTATCATTATTATTATTTTTGTTTATTGTATTTATATTTTCTGTTATAATTTTTTTATTACTTTTTGTATTTTGTTGGGTTTGATTTTTCATTTGTATTTATAATATATTTAGAATATTTGATTTATTATTATTTTAATGTACACATACTTTTATTAATTATTTTACTTTATTTATTGATCATGAATTTTTGTTTGCTCTATTTGATTTTTTTTTGTATGGTTCTGGGTTTCTTGCAAGCTTACCAAAATTGCTTTTGTAATGATGCTGATATGGATTTGTGTTTATATTGCTGTTGCTGCTGCTGCTGCTGTTGCTGCCGTGATGACTGTGATGGCTGCTGTAGTGGTGGCCGCTGCTGCCGTGGCTGCTGTTGTTGTTGTTGTTGCTGTTGATTTTGCCCACACTGCCATTGCCATGATGATGGTTCAGATTGTGCATTTTGGATGGAATACGATAGCCGGACTCGTAGTATTTATACTGATTGTAAGTGAAGCGCATTTTGTTGCCGTTTTTTTGTTTTTCGTTTTGTTTTGTTGTTGATAAATTGCTTTCAGTTTTCTATATATTACACACTTGATATATTGTATATTCGCCCTTATGGATTTTATATATGAACTTAATATATAAATTGCTTAGTACAGCATTTGTTCAACTGTTGTTTTTTGCTTTATGCTTTTCTTTGATTTTGGCAGGCATAGAACGTTAAGAGGATCTGCTCTTAATATATATGTATATATATATGTAGGTATATATATTAACTCTATGTATATGTATACAGATTGGTTTGCATGCATATAATTATTTTTTGGTTGATTGTAGCTGGCACGTTTCTTTTGTTGATATTTTGTCACTTTGCTTGTTGAATTGAACTAATTAGATAATTTTTGTTTTGTGGCTTGTTTGGCATTACAATAGACTTGTATTTTGTTATTTGTACATTTTTGTTTTGCTTTGTTTGTGTTGCTTGGTTAATGCTCATAATAAATACATGATTTGTTTGTTTTGTTATTGCTGTTGTATTTTTTTTTTTTTCATTTACAACTTTTCATTCCCTTTTTTTTTTTTTTTGGTTTTTTGTTTTGTGAATAGTTGTTACTAGCTGAGAATCAAACGTAAACAGATATATTTTTTATTTTAGAGTAGAAAGCACAAAACGCGCTTGAAACGCTAGCGAAACGCGCGCCGCTGGAAATTAACGTTTTTCGCGTTCGTTTGTTTTGTTTGCAAAATTCGCATTTATTTTTATGTGCCGCGATCCCGAAGCAAACCGCACAAAAGAATGTTGAAAATATACAGACAGTATACACATACGTACATGTATATGCATATTAAAAATATATATATATATATTTTCGTTGTTGTCGCTCAACAAAAAGATACCCTAGAATTGCAGCCTAAAATATTTCAAACGAATCACAAAAAGAAACAACATTTAGACTATATCAATAAGAAATATCAGATAGTCATTATGAGAATCGTATAGAAAATCACTCCTAAATATCTATATAACCATAATAACCACAAATACAATAGCCAAGTCGATTACCAAACTTAAGAATTACTGGAGAAAATCATTTAGATCAAAAACTCGAACATATACATATGAGAATAGAATAAAAGAACTGTGTTAAGTGTCTGAAGTAGTCTAAATCATTTAAGAATAAATAGAAAGACATTTACATAAAAATAAATAAACCCCTATATATAAATATGAGAATCGAATAGAAGAGATTTAAATATTGTTTTGCTCTGTTCTGTAGCGATCTTTAATTGATCCCTAGAATTCGATATTTCGCCAACATAATCATATAATCAGCACGACAATGATATTGTATTAAATTGCTGGAACTCTTTATGCGGCTTATTACGGGTGAGCTTGCTTTAAACAAGTTTCGACCAAGTAGCTGCCTTGAGCTTTTTGGCGTTCTTCCTTGTTTTACAGTTATGCCTGCAGTGAAGTGAATATCTATAACTGGTTTCGATAGCCCTTTTACTTTTCCATCACAATTACCTCGATAAAATCAACAGCGAAGCTAATTTTCTTTGTATGTCCGTGAGGAAACCAGGAAAGGGAAACGGGGACTGGGGCAGGTTTAAGCCTTATTTCATACTCTGTTAACGAAGTAAAAATGGGTATATTGGGCACATACAATGCAGACTGTAGCATAAAATCTATTTATACATATGTATATGTATGTATAAACAATGATCTAGTTCTGCGAATTTACTAATTATCGATTTTAAGCATTTGAATGAAATATTTTATTATCTTTTCTTTCTTTTGACCTACTTTCAGTTATTTACAATTGGGCAGGCAGATAAACAGTTTTCCGACTAATGATAAAATTGCTCTGATCTCTGAATGCAAAGCTAAAAAAACACAGAGCCTTATCTCTCAAACTGAAAGTGATGAACTCACTTCTTGGATATAATCTTCAGATTGACCAACTGAACAAACAAAATTCCTCTTCCCGCTGATTTCAGCTAGGCGACCAACGATAGCCAGACCGGTTAGCAATTAATAGTTGTCGAGCTCAACAAATTTGGTATTCATTTTACATCGGACTTAAGCTCCGTCGTTCAGGCCAAACTCAAATCAATTTAAGCATTCAGATGAACGCAAATGTTGCGATAAAATTGCAAAAGTACAAAAAGAAAAGAACAAACATAAATGGAAGCTCTTAGGAATTGTATTAAATGCGAAATAAATTAGCATTAAATTTAAATAAAATTAGAAAATTATTAAATTATACAAAATATCAATGAACTTTGAGATAAAATCAATACATATAGAAAATGCTGAAGGGACTTTAACAATTCTAATTTTGGCTAGATATAACATGTTAAATTTCAGATTTATATATATTAAATACTCGAAAATTACAGAGACTCATGCCAGTTCAGTACTTCATAAGCTCATCTAAAACTACACCGTCTATAGAATTTAAGTAAGCTTTAAATAGTCATATGTTTTTAGGCTCTATCGTTAAAGTTTTACTAGAAGAAATTCAACAAATATTTTGGATGTTAAGCGACAACAAGGAAAATACACAAAAGTCACTGATATTTCAAGCTATTCTGCAAATGATTCTTTAACTGCTTCAACTTCTTTAACTTTGGGAACACTTGATATGTTAAGCCGAACCTTAATACCGAACGCGAATTAAAAGTTTTCTTCTTTTTGTGCTTGCGGTCAGCGGGCAAACGATGTGTGTTCTATGGGGTTCTGCGACTGGGGCTGTCTTCGAGACGGTCTAGCGGCGTTGGCAGCGATAAGATAAAGCTGCTTAACCACAGCACTGATCGTTCGCTTTCGTTAACATTCCGTTATGTATCGTTTCGTTACATTTTGTTTTGCTTCGGCTTTTCCGCAGCTATGTGAGAGAGTGGGCGCGAAATAGATAGACAGATAGAGAGAGGGAGAGTATCTCCTTTTTTTTTGTTTTTGTCCCCGTACGATTTTCCGACTGCAAGCGCATTGTTTGCAGTTTATTTGTGCACAAAGTTGTTGTTGTTGTTTTTCTTCTTCTACTTTTTTTCTGATTTTATTTGTACGAAATCGTTAGACATTTTTTCGGCGATATAAAGCGATAAATCGTTGCGGCCGATCGGAACACGATCAGCTCATGACGGCTAACGATAACAGAGAGCCGTCGTGCGTCGTCGCACTTGAAAACGTTGCTGATAAAAGGAAATATAGCCGCACACTATGTACACACATATGTATATGAATTGGAACAATCAAATTAAATGCACACACGACAGTGACGGCGACGACGACGACAACGACGACAACGATCAGCGATCTGCGTACGGATCGACTACAGTGAAACAACAACAAAATATTTATATAAAAAAAATAATAGAAAAAAAAACCGAACAACTTTGAATAAATAATAATTGAAAATAATTTCAAGCAGCGCGCACAATAACACCAAGAAAAAAAAATAAATAAAATAAAGCTTTTGCCGTTTAAACGCAGACGGGAGCGCCGCAGCGTCGAGCGTCGAGCGTCGTGTTGCGAGCACTTACGCTGAGATCGATGAACTAAAATCCTAAAGAACGACAAGCCGTAATGATGCCTGGCCCATTGCTTGGTGTCGAATGCCGACGCTGCCGTCGTCACAGTCGCCGCTGCCGCCGCCGCCGCCACCGCTGCTGCTGCTGCTGCGTCGCAGAGATCGCCGTGAGAGCGCGAGCAACAAGTGCGAGAGCAGCAGCAGCAGCAGCAGCAGCAACAACAGCAAGTGTATGCGTGGCCGCGCGCCGCTCGTGCTTGAGACGAGAACGATGACGACAACGGGTTTAATTGATTTCAATGTATTTGTGAGCGGAACGCGCGCGCGCATCGGCGCTCACACTGATTCGCATTCGGATTCGGACTCCGACTGTGATTTGGATTCGGATTGCAAGCACAAATTAATAAAATAATAATAATAATCATAAGTAAATAGTAAAAAGGCAAGCGATATATATGTATATACATACATTTACATATATCGATATTGATTTTACGCAATTTCAAAAAATATTCAACAGGCTTAAATTCAACTGTGAGATCCTTTGACATGCCCCATATTCGATATACAAAAGTACACACATATACAAACACACTTATGTACACACATACATACATACACACACGTAGGCACACATGTTTGCTTCCCGTGTAAACTGTGCGTAGAGCTTTAAATTTGACTGTTCACAGTGTGAGCACGCTTCACGCCTCTGAGCAGCACGACAAAAGCCCAAAAGCCAACACCAAGCACAAAGAAAGAAAGAAAGAGAAAAAGACTTCGAGCGGCGCATCTGTTAACAGTAACACAACTACAGTTATGGCGTTGACTTCTTATTGGTCCGTCTCGTTGGGCGCGCAAGAAATGCACGAGAAACGAAAGAAACACAATGAAAGCTTTAACTCTTGGCTAGCCGACAGCTAAATACCCTGTAGAGACTTGGAATATGTTAATTGGTTTTATATAATAAATATTTATTTGTATTATATTGTACATACATATGTATGTATATATACCATATACATACGGATCAATTAGTGCTGAGCTATCCAACAGCATCATCATACCCACAACAGCTAGGGTATCCGAATTCGTTAAAAGAACTTTCGCTTGGGCTCCAATTGATCGAGGGCTCTTTGGGGCTCGACAATGCACGCCGAAATATGTATCATTTCGTTCGGCACAAATAATAAGAGCAAACAGAAACAGGAAAATAGCGCGTAACTAAATAAATACAACACATGTAAATTATAATCAGCTAACAGTAGCTGTCGCCGCAGTCACCGCCGCAGCAGCAGCAGCAGCCGCAGCCGCGCATCTCAATCATTATCACAATCAACGTTCACTGTCCCTGTCGTCATTATTATCGTGATAATGAGACCGTTTTTGGGGGGCACCATTCAAAATGAGTGTAGAGTGTTAAAAAATGAAAAAATGTAAAAAAAAAAGAAAGAAAGAAAATAAATGCGCGCGTCACAAGCATCAACGGACAGCGCCACCGACGGACGTTAGACGAAGTTTTTTTATTTATTATTATTTGAAATTGTAACGCATACGCCACGTTAGCCGACAATGAATTAGCTTATTTGAACAATTAATTGTTGACACTAAAAACGACTAGCTGAGCTAGTAGTATACTCGTTTACCAAGTGTTAAGGGAGTATATTGGTATTTTATATCAGCTTTAATGGGACGTATTTCGACATTTTCAATAGAGCTAGACGTCGACTATGCCAAGGGAATAAAGCCAACATTTCGTGCGAATAGTGAAAAAATATTATAGGATTATACATGTTACATAAAAACTTCAAGCTAAGATCAATTTTTACACAATATTGAATATACATATATTGCATGAATTATCATATTTAGAAACTTTTTGGAATACCATTTATTTCGAACTGAGTAAATTAGCATTATCATTATCATTACACCTATTTTTTTTAAAGATTAATATAAAATATACTTATATATAACATGATTTCCCTTTTATTATTTTTGAATAATTTTCCTTAAATTCCTTTTTCAAATTTAATGGAAAAAATTGTAATTCTTATCTCAATTCCCAACTTTCCAAACTCAGTTGGAATACATACTTTAATATTTTCAACTTTATTGCAATAAAATTGTGTTTATTCACTAGCAGAGTATTATATATAACTGATTATATGTAGCATTCAAATCAATGGGTTCAGAGTATTAAACCTAATTTTGGTTATTAGGGCTGCTTAACTTCATTATTGTAACGATATTAAACCAAAAACAGCAACTAAATTGAAAAATGGAAAAATTCCAAAACAAATGAAACATCGTATAAATAATTATAGACGCCAATGTTCTTGGGGGGTTAATTCAGTGTTTTATTGTTTTTGTAGTTGTTGTTATATATTTTTTTTTATATTATTATTTGCGCTCTTTTTTTTTTTTTTTTTGCTTGCAGTTTACAAAAGTACAATAAACCGTGTTAATAAGTACAGGTTTTAACCTTGAACCCATCTCAGATTTTCGCTGTTTAATCCTCAGTCGTTGTACTAGTTAGATTGGATCGCCGCGTATTTGCCAAGTAGGGTATAATATAATACATTCATGGGTAAGTACAATGACAACAACAGCAACAGCAAGCATACAATCAAAAGTACACGAAAATCCGACAACTGTAATCATCAGCGCTGATCATCTGTCATAAAAAATGTTATAAATTATACATACATATGAGATCGGTAATAGCCCATAGGAAGTGGACATGGGCAAGGGACATGGACATAGCCATAGGCTAGAGCAGGAGATCGCTTTTGATATGCAAAAAGAACTTGAAGTTAGCCGATCCTCAAATGCATCAATCATTAAACAGCACTGAATAGTGTTGGAAACCGTCCTTAGAAAATATCAAAAAATTAAAAAAAAAAGCTACAAATATCTAAAGAGTTATCCAAGTTGACAATATTTGAAGATCAAGTACATATATTTATATATCTTTCTAAAATTTTCGGAGGTAGTCGCTTTCTGATCTGATCTGACAGCAATAGAACTGGGAACAGAAATCTAAGAGACATTAAATATGAAGTGGAATGGACTGGAATGGAATGTACAACTTATCAAAGAGAATTTCATATATTTAGTGAACAGCGACAGTTGTCGGAAAACTAATATACTCTCTACATTTTCTGCATGAGTATAAAAACGTAAGATAAAATAGATTTATATATAGCACATACATATGTATAATATAGCGATATATCAACTTTGGCATATCATTGAACTGTGTATGCACTCTACATACCCTAAGTTGTTTTCATGTTGTTTCTCTCTGATTTCTTTTGCGTTTTAAACCCGTTCGATCTAAGCCACACACACACTTAATGTTCATTTTGGCCCTATTTTCATTCAGCCTTAATGCCACAAAGTATTTCACAGCCAAAATGTGTGTGCTGAACAGTTGTGCTGTATATAAGTTGGATACATATACATACATATATACATACATACATACATTTGTCTGTGCATACAACGAGTTTAAAATCTTAATAATGTTAAATGCCCCATCACGATTTCGTACGATTCATTTTAAATTTCGATTAACGTACGCATCGTGGACTTTATACGGTATGACATCTGCATATGTACAGCTTCGCTTCGGGCTCCCAAAACGATGCGATGCGATGCGATACGACAGACGCTAATACTAAATACAAATATGAACCCAAAACCAATATCATAACCCAAAATAAATCAAACAGTAGAAGATACGAACCGCAAGTCATAAGAATGTGGAAAACATTTTGTCCACTGTTTTTTCTCTCATTCTTCTTCTTCTTCTTTTTGTCGGAAATCAAAATTAAAATTGAAATAAAGAATTTACAACAAGGAGTGGGTCCCGTTCACAGTTATAATATAGTCAATATGTGGTTTATATGATGTGTATATATTCGTACGTAAAAAAAAATCATTATTTAATAATTAAATATTTTACGGCAAAACGTAACAATTAAAATATATGAATAAAAAAATATATATATTTCATTTATAAATTTTATATTTTTATGAATATGAAAATGAACTAATTTTGTTTCATGAATTTTATTTAATCATAAGAAAATTATTATTTGTAAATAATAAAATTTAAATTAATGTTGACTAGCTTTAGTAAATTCTCCAAAGATATTCACAAATTCGATTTAACATTTAATCAACCCATTTGTATAGGCCAAAGGGTATATTTGCAAAAAATGATAAATATTGTGCCATAAAATGTATTCAAAGAGAACGGAGAAAAAAATCAATGCATTTGATGTAAATATTTTTGTTTGAACAACAACAACAATAAAAGCAACAATAAATTCAAAGCTAACAAAGGAAAAATTAAAGAATTTTAATTATATATATATACAATACATATATATGTAGATCTGTCTATTTGAACAATATGTGTATAGGTATTTGATTTTTTGTTATTGAATCGGTTTTATGGATCTACATTTTGGATTCTATTTTTTTTTTTTTTTTTTTTTACATTTTTGCGCAATTATTGATCATAAAATGTCTGATAGATATCTATATAGCTAACTTTCTTTTTTGTGCTGTTTTGCTTCAACTTTGACTACCAAAAGATTATATTAATTTGCTTTAATTTGTTGTAATTTCTGCTCCGCTCGGCGATACAATTATAGCCGCACTATAGCACTAGGGCGTGCAATTAAAGGCAGCATGACTTCAAGATACTCAGCACTCAGCTGAGATAGACATTTGTGAT
Source organism: Drosophila navojoa (assembly GCF_001654015.2). Next base: position 139,427 of record NW_022046012.1, read on the forward strand.
TACAAATATTATATGTTTAGGCTATGACCAAAATTAAATTAAAAAAAAAAAAAAAAAGATCTCATAGATGAGTATAAAATCTTCAATACTAGGACCTTGAAACTTGAAGTATGGAAGTATACAGAGAACATAGAGCAAAAGAAGTATGGAAGTATGGAGCTGTGGAACTAAAAACTAGACGACTAAAACATTATAACTATCATATAGAACATAGGGACTGTGGAACCTTAAAACTGCAAAGCTGAGGAACATTAGACGTACGGAACTTCACAAATCTTGCGCTGAGGTACAATGGAACACTAAAACTATGGAGCCTTGAACCTGTAGAGCTATAGATCTGCAGAACTATAGAGCTATAGAGTCTAGAACTAAGAAACTATTGAACTGTAAAACTGTGGAACTATGGAGCTATGAAACTATACAACTAGAGATCTATGGAGAGCTATGGAGCACTGAAACACTTGCCCGACCAGTTCTATTGCTGTTTGTATAATCAATGATGGATACCCCCCAATTATTATAGAGTGCAGGGTATGCTTACGTACGTAAGCGAGACAAAGAAAACGGCCGCCAATGCCGTCGCCGTCGTCTCCGCCCCCGCCCCCGCCTCCGCCGGCGCTGCCACTGTCGGCTCAGTCATCTGTCAAACGCATGAACAGACACAGACGACGACTATTAAGACAAGAGCAATAACAGAGCGCAGATAACAGGGACGTTTGCGCGTCGACGCAAGCAGAACTGTTGCGTTGCGGTTACATATATGTGTGTCGCGCACGCGCACCCTGGCTGTCTGTTAACTGGCGGCTAGACATTGCAAATTAAATTTGGTAATTGATGGCTATTCCGTTTATCTATTTTACTCTCGTCAATTTGCAAGCCAGCCGCCTGCCTAATCGACAAATTTCACTGACCACCATTGCCATTGGCTTCATTATCGTCTACATGAGAATTTAAGATCGACTGTTCAAATATTGCCATCGTTTTGATGCGACTATATACCGACTTGTTTAACACCTGTGGATATGACCTTTAATGTTGACCAAAGTACAATTGCACTTCGTTTCTTTGCCAATGTATATACATATGTACGACTCGGTAGAGCTGAAATACTTAAGGTTCATCAACTTATCTCATAGTTTAGTGCATGTATGGGACTGACAAAAAGGGGGCGTGACGGTGTCAATAAAGCACAGTGTCTTAATCAGCACAACGAGCTGAGTTGATCCGCATGCTTATCTGATTTCTTAAACAAAACAAAAAGGGACAGACTTTAAAGTTCAAATATACATACATATATTTTTGTGTACTATACGCCGGACGAGCTTATCATGTTTTCCTTTTTATCGATAAGAATCGATTAGTTGATTTGAGACGTATTTTGGTTATTTCGGATTTTGTTTACCTCCCTTACTCGACAAATTTACATTTGAAATACAGAGCCAATAGACAATTCTGTCAGTCATTATCACGAGCTGTAAATTTGATTAGCTATTTAACAATTAATTTGCTATAGTAAAACTCAAGCTGCGTAAAGTGCGCAGTAGGCGTACGCGCTTATATGCATGTGTCTGTGTGTGTGTCTGAAACGTAGAATGATTGAGCAAGTCGTAGGGTATCCTCTAGTCGGCGCACTGCTACTTGTTTTCTTTTCGAGGTTATGCATCTGATAAACCATCGCCAGCTACCACAAACGTCAGCACAGACGGTGCCTTACCCCCAACAGCCAAGCAATCTAATAATCTTATTTTAACACACTAGTCAGGATGGGCCGGTAAATGCGATTATAAACTATGATAAGCTGGCCAGAAAAAAATATATATAATATAATATATATATTGTATTTAATGTCAGACTTAAGTATACCCTGCATTTACCTACTGTTAAGCATAAATTAAAAAATATGCAATCAATACTATAGATTCGCCTAGGCATAATCAGAAAAGGTTTATAATTCTTAATATATGACTAAGGAAAACATATTTCTAGCACTTGAAAATCAGTTCAACATAATTTTAATCAGTCTATGCTATACTCGCCCACGGTATACAACAAAGGAATGCCGTACTTATTCTAATTTCGAGTATTTCATACATATGCATGTAGTACAATCTCAACGACCATGCGGTTATACATACAATGAAACGTGTGTGTGCTTAGGGCGATTATGCTATGATTCTGGTTGGGTCTACTTCCGGGCTAGCATATGACAGGCGTTCACGTTGCCGTCACTTGCATCACGTGTTTCTGATGTGGATTCTAAAAAGACTTGAACTAAGTAAGTTCGCATGCTGGAGCTGATAAGCCAGAACTTGATCGAAATTACCTTCAAGTCGAGAGAAAAAGATTTTGCACAATCCACAAAAAAAAAACTTGTCCATATGCTTTATTTTAATATGTATAGGAAAATGTCAAAGTTCAAGTGATGGGAATGGAAATGGGAATACTCTAAATCAAGGAATTACCCTGGGTTTATAAACTATTAATAGATTGACTTTAAGCCTCCAAGCTTCATAGACAAAAGTTTTGTCTAGCGCGCATCTAGAGTCGTACTGCTCTGATTACATATACCTACTATGTATGTATTTGCTAATGTTAATCAAAAGTCAATAACCAACAAGAAAAACACACACACACACATTCCAGGGTATGCCCAATCGCTAAACCAAACGAAATCGAACCGGTTTTAACTACAAAGATCGACTTGTCGAATTCTTGTTGTAGTTTTTCTAAATAATTTGCCTTTATCAATTCATGTAGTCGGAGCGAGAGATTATTATTATTATGCTGTCCGCCTTGAGGCACAAATTTCATGTTTGTATAAGTGTGTCTAGCGCTGCCCAGGCACGCGTGTGTGTGATGTAAGTGTGACTGCGTGTAAATAGTTGTATTTCTCTATGGCATTGATATCAGGCGTGTAACGTTTGGCGTACGCCGAACTTGTAAAAGCTGTGACGAAAACGAAAATAGTTCGTAACAAGTGAGTAGCATACTGACTGCATAATACCCGATCATGACACAAAAGCTAAGGCTAACTGATGAAAGAAACGTTATATTTAGAAATTAAAATATGCTATATGCTCTCTGGAGCATATTGTTTTAATAGGCTTCGATTTACCAAGCGAGTACATCAACTTCCAGAGAGTGTGTAGAGAATATAGTATTTATAGAAAGACTATTTCAACACTTTTATGCGAAGGCAATATAATAATCATAGCCTTCAGGCATTACAGGTAAAATCTAGTAATTATTTTTATATTCTATTCTATTCTCTTTGAAACACAATTAGAGACAAAGAGATGCCCAGTTAAATGTATATACTCTTTTTACTCCATGAACGAGTATAACAAATGTCGACAAATGTGTTAGAGCAAAAAATAATCAAGAAATCTGATAAGATTTTATACAGAAACCGTCGCCACATTCCGCGTGGCTCACTAATGGAGGCACAGTCAACAAGCTAACAAAGTATAAACGTATCTCAATCCCAATGATATCCAATGAATTAAATTGAAAAGAATAAAGCTGAAAAGCATTTGAAATATTTCAATATTTTCAAAGTTATATACATATAGTTTAATTAACATATTATATGATGAACATTAATATCTATACTAAGTTCATAAGTTCAGATGTTGTTGACATTTTGAGATTTTGTTTACTTTTAAGGGGTGTACGGAGTTGTGGCGGTAGAGTTGAAATTTGGAATGCATATGGTGGATATATGTATGTATCTATGCCTACAAACTGTATCCTCTACAGATTTACAGCCCAATCGCGAATTGGTAAATAGATCTAGCACTACTTAGGCTGTGAATGAGTATTTTGAAGCCGATAACAACCGATTGCAAGGTTCTTTTACTTGTTTTCAGCTCATACTTTGTATGCAGACGCGCACTACCAACTAGATCTTATTTGTTTGTCTTGGTAAAATTAATATATTTGAGAATAATTTTGTATTGTTATTATTTTTTTTTATATAGAGGAAGCTCAGGAGAGTTGAATGACATTTTGCGCTGCAATGTAATTAGTAAGTACATACATACATACATATAAAACATAATTTAGCCAGCTATAAATAATGTTATCTTCATTTGGCTAGCAGCATTTGTACTATATGACTAACACAAGTCTCAATTAAATTGTGATTAAACGAATTTCTAGACGGGCTGTTGTATAAAAGTATTTACAAGACATTAAACGTATTTATTTGGATTTTTTTTTTTTCAATTATTTTTTTTTTATATACATATTTATTAATAGCCTAAAACCTAGACTGATTAGAAAAACTAAATATTCAAATCGAGTAGGCTTCGACGCATAGAAACAAATTGAATTCTTTATACGCTTTTACTATATACTATATGTATGTTTCTGTGTCTGTATAAGTTCGTATATATGTATGTATGTATGTATTCGAACATTGTTTAAATTTCGCGATATATTGTGAAATTCACTAGACGGTAAATGGCAAATGACAATTGTGTATAAGTACTTATGTATGTGTTTATGTACACATGTGTGTGTGTGTGTGTGTGTGTACATCTACGTGTGCATGTATGCAAATATATGTATCCCGTATCTTTATGAGTTGGGCGTGAGCTGTGTGAGCCAGTTGGACTCGAGCGAACGTCGACGTCGTCGACGACGACGACGACGACCAACAGCGACTGAAATTGATAAGATTTTGTTTACATTTCAGTAATGAGGAGTGAGTAAAGTACTTTTTGTGCTCTCCACGTTCGATCGCAGATCTCATCACGAAATAGAAGTGTGATGGGATTGGGATGCAATGGGATAGAATGAGATGGGATGGGAATGGGATGGGATGGGAGATAACTATAACAATGACGTACATAGCGAATCGGAATCAAACTGTCAAACGATGCGCGCGCCACTGAGACAAATGTGCCAAAAGACAATAACAAATATGTTTAACTACTACTACAGACTTTGCTAACATTTTAATTGTTGTTGTTGTTGTTGTTGTTGTCTTGTTGCTGCTGATTGCCATTGTTGTTGTTCTTAATTTATTATTACATTTGTTTCTGTTTTCTTCTCTTTTGCTTTTTTGTTTTTTGTTTTCTTTCGTCACGTGACGGTCGCATGCGCTGCCATTCGTCGGTATCGCTCTTTATGCTACTATCTACATACATACATACATATGTATGTATGTATATTGTAAAAGGCAAAGGGGTATATTGGCTTGAGCTCTCGAGCTCATATAAAAGTTCATGCTCTCAACTGGCATGGTGAGGCCTAACAGAAAGCATCTTGAATACATCAACATATGAATATTAATATAATATTTATGTTTTATCAAAGAGAATTTAAAGAATTAAAGCCTGCTTTATACCCTGGGTATTTACGAGTCGTTTATCGCACAACAGCAAGTGCACTTTGGGCCAGACTTGAATTGGCATCAATCAATCAATCAATCAAGCCAAATAAATATGAACAAGTTCGATTCAATTGCATACTGCAAGACAATCAATAATACTGAATACAAACATATTTGATTTCATTCGATATACACACACATACAAATATTCCTGAATTGTAGATCTTTTTTATTTGCCATAAAAATAGAAGTTTGACTGAGAAAATAAGATTTATGGTAAATTCTATACGTTTCAAATATTTTATGATTTCTTTTTTTACTGTCTATCATTACTATTATTTTCACTTAATTTTTATTTGTCTTTAATTTATTTATTATTTATTGTTTATTTATTTTATTTTATTTTTTCTTTTATTCTATTTTTTAAATTATTTTTAGTAGTATTATTAGTGTTATTATTTTTTATAAATGATAAATTATTAAATTATTTATTATTTTTTATTTATTATTTATTATTTCTTTTTTTACTGTCTATCATTACTATTATTTTCACTTAATTTTTATTTATCTTTAATTTATTTATTATTTATTGTTTATTTATTTTATTTTATTTTTTCTTTTATTCTATTTTTTAAATTATTTTTAGTAGTATTATTAGTGTTATTATTTTTTATAAATGATAAATTATTAAATTATTTATTATTTTTACATAGAATATTAAGCACATAACAGTTCTTATAGAATCCCATAAAATTCGATTATATAATTTTTATTATTTCTTTTACTATTAATTTTGTACTATTTATTTTTTATTTTTATTTATTTTTTACTCAACTTTTTTTTATTTATTTCCATTTTTTTATAATGAGTAGTAATTTGATTAATTTTTTACATTATTTATTTATTTTTTATTTATGTATTTTATGGATCAACTAATAAAGAAGCAATTTTTGAACATGTTTTTAAGAGACACAGAGAAATAAAATAGGGTATTTATAGGGATGCTCGTTAATCATTTAAAATTCCAATGTTACAACAACAACAAAAAAAAAAACAAATTTGAATTAGTAGAAGATTTGCAGCCAATTAAACTACAGCTCGGGTTCTTTGCAGAGAGTTTAAGGGCATTATTGTTATTTTAAGATCTCTCTATATATTTATATATATGTATTTATATATATTTAAGTTGAACTACTTGCACAAATATAACATATTTATACGTGCGCTTTTATAGTTCCCAATTCTATATGATTTGAAAGAATTTGATTTAAGGCGTCCATTCGACTGCTGTTTGAGTGAATGAAAAATTAGCAACAATGTTTTGCAACCTTGAGAGCGCGTTTCATTATTATTGCCATTTGCTTTTGTTATTGTTAATTTTTTGTGGCGCTTGCGCATAAAAAAATAGCAACAACAACAACTGTTTGTGTGTGTTTGAATTGTAAACAAATATAAGAAAAGCATATAGAACGCAAAAAAAAAAAAAAAAAAAAAAAAAAAGACGCAAAAAA
>NW_022046013.1:0-55436 GCF_001654015.2 Drosophila navojoa
TGCATAAATAGACAAATGAAGACCAACCCTTGCAACCCCAGAGTCAGATTACGAAGGAGACAAGCGCTGAGTCTTACACACTCAGCGATAAGATAAGAATATGTAATAGCCCAATGCTGAGCCCTACACACTCAGCAATAGATACACTAGATTTAAGGGTTGAAAATATGCATGAGCTTGGGTATATAACCGCGGGCTCAGAAGAATAAAGATCAATACAAAACTAAATACCATCATAGTCAAGTGTATTCGTTCACCTTGAAAGAAATTCTCAATAATTCTCGATAGTTTAACTTTCTCTTAAAATCGAAAAAAAAAAACTGATTCCCAGGCCATTTCGAATTCTACTGTATATATTCTTGATCAGGACGATAAACTGAGTTTTTTTGGCCTCGTCCATCCGTGCGTCTGTCCGTGTGTCTGACCGTTGGAAACTTCTTTCTCCTTTTCTTTAGAGTTGTTTAACTTCAAATGCAAATCAAATATATAATATTAATTTAAACTAAATTAATTTTAAACTAAAATTAAATTAAAGGTAAGTTAGCAAGTTAACGAGAAACTGGAATAAATCTTCATTATTATCTTAATTATTATGTTTTATGCATTTTTGTATGCATTATGCATTATTCTTTGTAGCTATGTCAAATATAAGACTTTATAGAGACATTTTTTATTTATAATTACCGTTCGCGCTTTTTATTTATGAATAGTTCTTTGTAGCCTGATAAAAGTAATACTTTAATATACATCTCATATACACCTCATTTAAAGTGAAATTTCTCTATCTGAAACTTACCGTTTACACGTTTTGTATGTAATTTAATTTAATACATCCTACTTCATGTTACTCACGGAATGTCTATAAATACTCTATAATACTATTATAATATATACATACACATACACTCACATACATATACATATATGTATACCTGTTACTCTGGGTGCAGCAAACACCTTTATATAAATATTGATTTCGTCTTCAGTGTGTTACACATTGCGTGAGATAATTTCAATGCCCCAAGCGACTCGTTGTTGTCTTACTCCGTCCTCTCTCTCCCACTCTCTTCCTTCCTCACTCTCGCTAAGCTAACCTCGCCATGTTATTCAACTTTCTGTTGCTTCTAGCGACCGCTGCGTCGCCTCGTCTACGTGTCCTTCTGTCCGCTGCCTACGTGTGTGCATTAGTATTGGTATTGAGGCCGTGCTGGGAGTGTGTGTGTGTGTGTGTGTGTGTGTGACTGGCTCATGTGCATATGTATATGTGAGCCCCAGACTGAGCCGCGTACGATCACGAAGCGCATAAATGGCGTTTGACACGTGACAAAAATTTTGAATTTTAATATTTTTCCCATTCTGCTTGTCTAGATGTGTACGTGTGTGTGTGTGTGTGTGCGTAGGTGTGTGTGTGTTCAACTGAATTTCATTTCCCATTTACTCCAACCATCATTGTCTCTCGCGAACATTTCGCAAATACACATATCCCGTCAGATATGCGCGCACCTAATGCAGCTCCAATTGCGAATGGCCGAGAAATTAAACTCGTTTCGCCTCTCGCCATTCAGAATTTGTTTACGCTGTGCATTTGTTGTTGCTGCCATTTGGCTAAAATGATGCGGCACGGCCTAAACGTGGGCGTGGGCCATTGCCCAACATTGGTAGAGAACGAAAGAGAGAGAGAGAGAGAGAGAGGGCGAGACAGAGGACAGGCACAGCCTCTCGAGCCAACTGTTTGCCTGCCTATTAAATATTATGCCAATGCCACGCAATAACAACAACAACAATAGCTACAACAACAACAACAACAACAAGAGAAAGTTACCTTAACGCCACATTTGGCATTGCCAACGTGGCAGCAAATAAAAGTTAAATGAAATTGAAACTATGCAAATAAAAAGCGAAACTCAGCAACGACAACAAGCAAGTAATTGTCCTCTAGTGGGCACTGCTCGACTAGCAGATACCCTGCAAAGCACAGTACTAGTACTCCAAGCATTCAGAGCTAGCAAAAAACACATACATACACACATATATAAGACGAGGTCAGCTCTACGCAGCGACTGCACGCGGGCAGAGCTTCAACTGCGCTTAGGCTTTACACGGACTGCTTAGTTCTTAACCAACTTTTACTATCTATAGAATTTACAATTTAGGTTTCTAAAACATGAAAATGAAATTCAAGACATTCAAGTCTTGGATAAGGAGTTTAAGTTTTTTTACGTTTTTTAAATGGTAGATATTGGAATAAATATATCAAATCCTAAAGCTCAACATTCTTTGTAATACACGAACTTATACATGAAATGTCCAACATGAAAATGTCCAACTCTAATACTATCCAAGGTACGCATGCAAATCCCAATTAATCCATCGGTGTTTATCGATAAGAAAATGTTTTTAAGTTATCGGAAAGAAAAATGATAAGCTACTCTAAGTATAGTTAAGCATGGCGAATTTCAAATCTCTGGCTTTTGTAGTTGCAGAGATAGAAGCGTAGGCAAACGGACGTACGGGCGGAAGAGCGAATAAAAGGGTGAACAGACGGATATAATTAGATCGATACAGGAAGTCTTTCTAATTAGGAATATACAGATATAGTACACAGAAATATAACATCATATATGGTGGGTATCTTCCACGATCTCTTCTCTGCCTTCCAGATCAAGCATATATGTAGTATACATATTAGCTATTCTATAGATCACGCCCTAATCTCTACCTCTGTTGCATACGCATTCAGAAGGCATTTATACCCACATTTTCCACTCTCAATGATTTCGAGGGTATTAAAACAGCGTGAGCACGTTCCATTAATATATATAGAATACATAATACCTGCTCTTTCTGGTACAGTTTCCGATAGACGATTATGGAGTCGCACAGCGATTGCTCGGCCGTGGAAATAACGAGTTCTCGGCGTATTTATATTTACATTATTTATTAATATAGAAATCAGATTTAGATAACACACTTAGTACCTAGACAGTTAATCCCCAAAAAATGTGAAGTGTAGATGTAGATGTAGATGTATAGTTAAGAAAACGGTGTTTGGTGTGCACTCGAATTTTGAAAACGCTCCCCCAGCCAAAACGAATGAAAAATGCTATTTCGATTGTCGACAACCTCCAAAGTCAGTTGAATACGTTCCGTAGTGCTGCGAGACAACACGTGACAGCCAATGGCATACTTCCAGATGGTTCACATAGCATGTGCATGTATGAATGTGTGTGTGTTGATATGTACCAGTATATATCAATATGTATATATATATATATATACATCTATATGAGTCTATAGTATATATGTATATACATATATTGTATATATAACAATTGTTATCCCTAAGCAACTCGGTCCATTTCCGTCCTCTTGTCCGTTCCCCCGTCGGTCCCCTTGTCCCCGCCCCCACTGTCCTTCCCCCCTGTCCGTTCCCGCTGTCCGTCCCCAAAAAGCGGCTGCAGCCCTACTTCCAGCTCCTGCTATCACCGTTGCGCTTGATGATGGTCCGGCTGTCGCGAGAATGCCTGTTGCCCGCCTCCATAATCTCGGCCATGCTGAGCACCTTGTGCTCCATCTCGGGCTTGGCAGCTGCCCTCGGGCGTCGCACGAACTTGGTATTGGTGTTGGTGTTGTTGTTGGTGTTGGTGTTGGTGTTGGTCCTGATGCTGTCCTTGGCATTGGCATTGGCATCGGCATCGGCATCGCCGTCGCTGTTGCCGAAGAATCCATCGTAGAGCACGTAGTTGTTGGCCTGGGCAATGGTGCGCACCAGGCCGTAGTGCTTGGCCAGGAAGGCAGTCATCATGGCCGACGGACGATCCACGGCGCACTTGCACAGGGTCAGATTGAGGTCGCGCAGCATATTGTCGAAGAGGCGCTTGCCCAGGCCGCGGCGCTGGTAGGCGCTGTGCACGAAGAAGTCGAGTACGGCCGGGGTGCCGATGCGGCTGCGCAGCTGACCGCGCTCGTCGAACAGATAGAGATCCTTGGGGCCCATCTTGAGCAGCCCGGTGACGACGAGCTTGGCGCCCTCCTTGGCCTTGCCGGCCATCAGGTAGATCGTCTGATTGACATTCATCTGCCGGACACTGGTCACAGATGTGTGCAGGCCCTGCGCCTGGGCCGACAGCAGCCCGATCCTGTCAATGATGCTGCCCATCTTCCGCTTCGCATCGCAGCACGCCTCGGGGCTGCCCACGAAGCCCTCGGGCAGCAGATCCGATCGCACCTTGATGATGTCCTTCTCGAACAGCGGCTTCAAGTCAAACGCGCACTCCATGCTGCCGCCGCAAACTTGAACAAAACAAAACAAAAAAACAAAAAAAAAAAAAAAACAAAAACAAGAAACAGCTTATAAATTTAAACACAATACGTCGTTATTTGCAGCGAGATTGTCAGTGAGTTGCGAATTGAATAGAAAATTTATGGGGCTTATTGAAATTTTATCATTAGGAAAATAAAAAAATGCGTACTGGCCGAAATCAAATTAAATTGTGAATTGTGCTCGAAACTCTGAGCCGACATTGGACTAAAACACGATTCTACGACTACTAGATAGAAATTTGTTCGACATCCAAGGTATACCCAAGGCCTACTCAGATGTCGACTATCAAAATCAAACTGATGAAGCTGAAGGCAATTCAGGACATTCAAGTGTCGTTTGTCCATGGGCTAGAAGAGGGGACTTACGATATTCTTACTATGTGAGCACTACAATATCTTATAACTGAAGTTTCTTCGTTTCAAAGGCAAACTCAGGCTGCCATTATGGGTAACTACATCACACAAAAAACGGAGCAGAATATATGTATATCTGCTCTATGTATGAGGAATCGGGTCGTAGCCAATTACAAAAAAAAAAAAAAAAACTTTATCTACTTCAATAGTGGAGTTGGGTTTCCTCATTGACAGCCTCTACCGACAACTATTTACACCTTTGAAGAAATCTGAGTTTCTGAAAACATTCATATCAAATTAAATCAATTGAAGTTTGAAACCGAGAAAGCGTAGGGGTAGCCGGTAAAGCCGATAGAGCAGAATATCAACTAAACCTACTTTAGTCTTAGAGTTAGGCTCTCCTTTGCAGTCAGAAATCTGTGCAAAATATTCATATGCAATTAATTTGGACTGCAAATGCGTAGGCGGTAGCCGGTAGAGCAGAATGTAAACTAAATCTACTTTAAGCTCTACCGGCAAATATACCCACTTTGCAATCAGAAAGCTGAGCACCTGAATATATTCATGTAAAATTAATTTGCAGCGTCAACGCGTAGGGGGTAGCCGGTAGAGCCCGACTGGAGAGCTCTACCTCGATTCACATATGTCAACAGAAATTTCTACAGCCACAGTCTATGGTAATAATATACAGCTACGTATGTCAATGCGTGGCACGTCCCAGACATATGACACATATACCAACATATACACATACATATGTCTATGTATGTCTGTATGTATGTACATATGTATGAAGTCAATAATTAGTTTTTGCCATACGGAGATGCTATTAAAAATTCTAAGAAATTCAATTCGTTTGATGGCAAAAACCAACAGCGGCACGAATCGTAAATGATTGTGCAGTACATGTGGACTATATATAGATTGTCATCATTTGAGATATGGATATTATTTGGAATTAATATCGAGCCAAGCGGGATGTGCGCAAATCCACTAAAATGTGAAAGCTAATTGGCTGAATCAGTTAAAGAACACGGCTGGCGCAGTCAGAGTATCCTTGGAGACGCAGCAGACACAGCGGCAGAGGTAACGGCGTGGACTCATAGATACCCTGGGATCAGAGCTGAGCCATGCATGGCTAATGGCTATCAGGTTAGTACTACAAGGTATATCAGCTCATTGAATATACTTTCATAGAAATCGAACTAGAAATTGGATTTCCCTCTGGCAAATCATCATACCCCTCTCGACGCATTCACTGGGTATATGAATAAACATAATTATTGTGGTAATAAGCAAAATTAATGCCAACGTTTGTTTTGCTTCCCCCTAATGGAACTGCGGCACGCTGAAAATTATGTGTAGGCAAGCGCAATTAATGGGATATATTATATTTTATGAACTCAAGAGCGACTCGGCTCGACTCGGCTCGCTCTGGCCTTTAGTGCGGATGTGTGGCAACATATTTTCAATGGGATATGCGATTGACTTAGAAATTAAATTGAAAAATTCGGACTGAGGGCGCGCTTGTTGTCGCTTTGACAAGCTCTTGAAGCACTAAAGCCTACGTACCCACTCGCTACGCAGCAAATGAAGCCGGTCTATTAAGTGGACACTGAGTCAACGGACTTCTCCTCCTCCTCGTACTCCTCCTACTCCTGCGTCGTCTTCACTTGCCTTAGTCGCTGTCTTCCTGCCAGCATCAATTTTCAATTACTTAATGTGTGTGCCGACTGCCAAGTGCCGGGACGAGACCCACGTCCAGTGCCTGGGCTAAGCCATGGACTGGGATAAGTGTCAAACCTAGAGCTGTGAATGATCTAAGCAAGTATACCCTGTATTTGGTGGAAAATTTGGGGATGAAGAAAGGGAAGTGGATCAAAGAAAGTGAGATAAGGGCATGATAAGAGAGAGAGAGAGAGAGATAGAGAGAGAGAGAGAGTGAGAGAGAGAGAGAAAGAGAGAGAAAAGTATAGAAAGAGAATGAAAGAGCTAGAGAGAGAGAGAGGAAGGAGAGGTGAGCAAAAAGTGGGAGAAACTGAGGGAAAAGAAAAATAACGAAAAATAGTGTGAGGGAGAGAGAGGGGTCCTTTGACGAGAGAGAGAGAAAGTGAAAACAGAAAACGATAAAAAATAGAAAGAAGGGGAGAGAGAAAGAGAGATAAAGAGAGAAGAACTCAGGGAGAGAGAACGAGAAAGAAAGGTAGAAATATCAAATTAATGTTAAAGAGACAAAGAGAGAGTATGAAGTGAATGAGAATCGCAGAGAAGGGCGACAAAAAAAGTTACACCAAACAGTACAAGAAGAAGAAGAACATAAAAACCGCTGAAAGAGGAAAGTAAAGACTTGAAATATTGAGAGCCTGCTCAAAAGGCCACAGATGGGTGCGAATTATAGAGATTATTTTCACTATAAAGAACTCGGAGTCACGCACGAATATAAAATGAGAAGCAGACGGCCCACGGCGAATACCCTTTTCAAGCATTTTTAATGGGTGCCCAAGAAAATATTAAACAGTAGCAAAAATCTCGCGAAACAAACCGAATGGGAGAGGCGAGGCGAGTGCGAGGGAAGAGAGCAGAGCGAAGAGAGAAGAAGAACAAAAATGGAAGGAAAATCAAATAGAATTACTTAGCACACATTATTAAAAAGCAAATACGTGGAGCGACAGCGGGCAGGAGCGGGCAGGAGGCGGCTGCGAGGAGGCAGCAAATTACGAGCACCACTTGCACCACATTCAGTTTGCCATTTCGGGGCATATTTTGACAGAAGAGTTCGGCGGGCGGGCAGTCGGTTGGTCGGTTGGCGGAGAGGAAAGGGGAGGGGCGGATGGAACGTGGAAATGCTAACAAAGCAATAAATTGCCACTAAATCTAATTTGTGGCAGTGGCAGCAGCCACAAAAACGAAAAAAAAAAACGTATAACGAGAGAGGCAGAGAGAGAGAGAGGGAGCGAGAGAGGGAGAGAGACTGCCGCCCACCAGGCCGCAGAGAGCATGATACGATCAGGCTGCCGGGCAGGAGCCGGTAGGGGCAGGCGGTGGGGGCCCCGTCGAGTTGATTGCATTAAAAACAACCGAAAACGTGCCGTGAAATCATGTCGTGCGGGCAGTCGGGTAGCTGCGGGGAGTTGCGGGTAGTTGCGGGACTCAGCCAGCTGATGAGCACTTAGACGCACACTTTGCCGACTTCCGGCGGAAGCGAGCGCATAAACTTGGCAAAGCCGCACGGCATTCGCCAACTGCCGCAAACTTTTTGCATTGCATATTGCAATGGAACCTGCTCGGCAGCTAGCCATCAGGCAGCAGGAGACGGCTGCCAGCCCAGCCAACCAGCTGCACCTGCACCTGCAGGAGTTACGTGGAATATGCTCTCGGATTTCAACAATTTACCGCGTAAATTTTTAAAATGTTTTTGCGGCGATTAGCGCGCAATTAGATGAAGTGAAATACATCTCATTCTCTGTCTCCCTCTCTGTTTCTCTTTCTCTCTCTCTGTCTCACTCGTGTCACCTCGCAGCTGCTGCATAATTGCGCCCTTTGGTTCCTGAACTTTTTCCTGCATATCGAATGCAGCGCGTGGGCGGGGCGCAATTGAAAACATTTTATTGCAATAAATATTTAAATGCTCGCGCAGCTTGGGGCATGCTCCGACTGGGGCTCTGGGCTAGGGCAAGGGCTTGGGCTTGAATCAGCGATAAGCGAGCGACAAAATGACAAGCCCGCAAATGCTCCAAGTGTCAACAGCAACGACGACGACGACGACGACGACGACGCGCCGTCTCCTGCCGCGGGCGCGGCCGACCAAAATACATGCCAGCAAATCAACGCAGCCAGGCCAAATAGCAAAGCGGCCCGAAAATAAATAAAATACAAGAACACACAGTGGAGAGGAGGGGAGGGGAGGGGAGAGGAGGGGTGGGAAGAGAAGAGAAGGGAAGAAAAAATAAAATAAAATGAAACGGCAAGAATAAGCGTAAAAGTGTCAGAGTTTCTCTGGCAGTTGAAATAAGGGTTAGACACCTAATTCAATGCGATAAGACAATCTGGGGGGCTTAGCATATTTGTTGCATGCGGCTGTGGCGACCGCTCTCCCTGTCTCCCTCTGCCCCCTCTCTCTCTTATGTAACTGCGCCTTGCTGACTTTTTGGCTGCGACACCGAACCCAAAGCCCCCTAAGCAACCTCGAGCTATTACTTGCCCTTGGCCTAGGGTTTCGGGTTCAGGTTCAGCATTGCGATACGGGCTTAGATGTGAACTTGAGCAAGGTTTCAGCTTAACAGCGACTCAATGCTCTCATGCAAGTCCATCGCTCTCGCACATTATTTGTTATTGTTCCATTTACATTGATATACATATCCACAACTAATGGAACTTCTAGAGTGGACAAACTATTAAATCGATACCCCAAGACTCGATAGAGACAATTTTACCCAAATATCCAAATTCACGTTGAATGAAACGCTCAGGTCCAAGCCAGGATTATCTGTCCTATTACAATGTCTGGAAATAAAGAATATCAATTATATTTGTAGTATATAAGACAGAAGTAGTTCTGAAAGGGCTTGCATTGAGGTGCTGTTTCAGATATCGAATGTGTATTCTATAAACTCATATATGTATAATATATTCTATAAACATTATATGACGAACATTTTTGTATAGAATAAGGGCTGCTAATAGAAGTCCAGGAATTCCCCAATTTAGTGAATCTTGATTGATTAATGCTCAAGTGAAACTTAAAAACGAAAGCGAGCATATCGATTTTCGATATCGATAGAAATGTATTGAGCAGAAATTTGATGTGAATTCATAAGGGCGAAAAGACAGACAGTCCAGGAAATAACCAATTTAGTGAAATTTGATCAATTAATGCTCAAGTGAAACTTAAAAAAACGAAAGTGAGCATATCGATTTTCGATATCGATAAAAATATAATTCATATGGATGATAAGAAAGATGTATGTATGGATGTGTACAGTAGATGTACAGTAAAGCCCGGTAATAACGACTCCAACCATAGCAATCGACGAAAATTCTAATCCCTAGGCACACTTATATAAGTCAACTCATATAGGTCAACTCATAGGCTATAGGGTCTTCCTCGTATAACGACGGTCGCTGTATGTAGACAATCATATGCCGTTTGCACACTGTCCATACTCTCGGCCTACCTGGCATCAATTGAATCGGAAATGCTATTAGCTGGAACTAGTCTAAGCGCATTTTTTTTTCAATTTTTCAAAACCGACATCAGAATAAAGTGGAAAAGCTTGTTTGGAATATCATTTGAGTAGTTGAATCTATGCTGAGGTACAATAAGTCCTATGACACACACTCTCTCCAGCTCTGTCTCTCTCTCTCGCTCTCGCTCTCTATCTATCTCTTCTTGGCATGCATTCCGCTGTCGCTGCTATTATAATGTAAATCCGTAAATCTCAGTGAAATATGCGCGATATTCGCTTGCCAATCAAAACTGCAGCCAGAAACTGCAACCAATTGGCAGCCGCTAAGGCAATGCGAATGCCAGAGAGTGCAAAGTCGCACGCTGAATACCCTAACAGCGAGAGAGAGGGAGAGAGAGAGAGAGAGAGAGTAGAGGGAGAAAATTGCTAGAATGTTGTTATAGTCTAGCTTCAGACAGCTTCAAGGCGTTGCTGTTGTCGACTTCAACTTGTGGCAGAGTGAGTGACGTAGCCAGGGGACTTGCATAGTGGGAAAGGTATGGAAAAGCTAATGCATTTCAAATGCCTCTGAGCATGACGCAGCATCACTTTATCCTGCAGTCGCTCACTCGTTGATGGCTTACCCAAGCGTGATTTGGCGCATATTTCGATTAGGAAGCGCAAAATAAAAAGCCAACATAAAACGAGAGGCACAGCGAGTGAGAGACAGAAAGAGAGAGTGAGATAGAGAGAGAGAGAGATAGATGGTGCTCTGTTGGGAGCTGGATGATGCATTGAAAATGTTAAGCGGAGTGAGTGGCTGTCGGTGCGAATGCTGATGGGATAACAACTTGCGATGACAAGGATATCAAAATTAATAAATAATAGTTCGCCCGGTTGCAGCGGCAGCCGCAAGACGACAAGAAGCTGCTTGTCGCTGTCACATCGAATGGACGACAACAGCTTTTGGCTATTTTTCGGCCAACTCTTGACCCGAATTGCACAAGCACCGACTGCTGTCTGACCTCCCTACGACTCTCTGACTCGAGTCGGGGCGAGAAGCAGCAGACATTTCATTTTGAAGTTATCTATATTGCCAGCAAGACGTATAGCATCTGTATGGCCTGCATCTGTATCTATTCTGTTGAGCTGCATAGTGGCGGTAGGGGCGGATGAATAGCCAAAAATAAGTCTCAGGAGGAGAAATTTGTTGATGTATTTTCATCTTTAACTAGAGACGGCACGATATGATACAAAATAATCGATTGTTTTGCTTGTCATTGTCGATTTCATTGTATTGCTAAATGGGCTGCGATTAATCGGATCCAGAAGCGATTATTCCAACAAGGAATCGCATCGATCTTTGGGGTATTTTCGCCGTATTTCAGAGCCAGCAGAGCAGCTTTTCTTTAAATCGGATGCTACTGCCACCGCTACACATTATTCAAAGTTATTGTGTCTGAAGTCTATACTTAATAAAAAGAATACATGTGTATATGCATTTTTGGAGCAAGATAATATAACATATTGCAAAACTTGATCAAAGATTAATCGATTATCATCCATCGATTATAATAATCGAATACTGTATTTGTTTGGCCATCACTATGCAGAACTCAGTAAGAAAAGTCACTCCCAAACTGATCAGAAATCTATAGAGCAGATCTAAACATAACTAGATTTAGACATATATATTATTTATCTTCATAAGGGTTCTATATACTATATAGACTATATACTATATAGAAATACATAGACATATAATATGTCTATATAGTATATAGTAGAATTCTGATAAAAATAAATAATATGTATGTCTAGATCTAGTTATGTTCTACTATATACTATAATACATGTAATATGCAATGTCTATATAGTATATAGTAGAACTCTGATATAGATAAATAATATACATATATCTATAGATCTAGCTATGTATAATGTATGTATAATTCATATACTTGTATATATGTATTTATCTATATAGGGCATCTATATGTTATATGGATATATATAATTCATGTACTGTTATATATGTATGTATTTATCTATATCAGAGATCTATATATGTTCTATATAGACATATTCATATACTCCAATATATTTATTTATCTATATCAATGTTCTATAGACAGATATGTATAATTAAAATGCTGTTATATACACATGTATTTATCTGCTCTCGTATTGCTCATACGCCGCGTGGCAAGGGGAAAGAGCAACCGCAGGACATAAATTGAAGTTTGTGCAAGCTCTTCACATGCGTGTAAGTGTGTGTGTGTGTGATACCCACACTCATACACACACACACACATACATATTCGACAAGAGTCGCAAAGGAAACTTAATTAATTATACGCAACGCATTTGGCTGAGAGGCGAAAGTTTTGTCTGACCGCATTATGCACAAACTTTCTGGCAGCTCGTCTTGGCGCGGCAGGTGCGGAATGGTCAGGTGTTGTTGACGCTGCCCACAAGCCACCGACACCGACAGCTCTGACGCTGGGCGCTGAGCCAAAATGTATTGCACACTCGCCCCTCTGGCTCGGCCTCTACCAGCTGCTGTTGCCGAGTTGCTCTGGTACTTGCGATAGCGGGCATCTATCACTGCCACTAAAAGGCGCTTGTATGACACTATCAGTTGGTTAATGCCTCGATCAATCAATCAATCAGTGCGCTCAATCAGCTGCTCGCTCGATTTACTCTCAGTTCAAGCATTCAAGTGGACTTAGCTTTCGACCAACATTGGGCTTATGCTTTCGGAGTCGAGTGCAGCTAAGACTGGAAGAGCTTTTTCAGTAAGCAAGCTTTCAGCAGCTTTTAGATCTTGAGCTTTCATGTGCTTCTCAGTCAAAAATGTTGGAGTTCTCTTGTATGCCGTATACCTGTATGCATTGTTTTAAGTCTACTTTTATGTCGCTCTTACTTAGTTTAATCTATATATTTAACTTTAAATTGTTTTTTATACCATGAACCCATTGAAAATGGGAAATCAGGGTATAATGATTTTGCGATAGTATGTAACAGGCAGAAAGAATCATCGCAGATCCCACAAAGTATATGTATCCCTGATCAGCACGACGAGCTGAGTCGATAAAGTCAAACCGAAGCTTGGCAATCTTTCTTGTAGCTTATTCTTAAGATTCTTAAGAATATTCTTAAGAAAAGTTCTAAATAAAACCGAGTATAAAATAAAAATAATATATATTGATGTCCTTCAGTGTGCTCAACAATATGGAAAATAGTTCAGATTAATTTATTCACAAGCAAGTGCACATGAAGCCAAGTAAAATTTCTGGAGCCATTGCAAAGAACTTGAGTAAATCTGAAATATGGTATTTCAACCACTTCAGTGTGGTTTCATTTATGACAGCTCGAAGAGAATTTTGTTGCTCTCGAGTGATTAAAAGTTTAAATGATGGCTGTATAAAAACTGTAAATATCAATTTCATGTATGTGTGTGTATGTCTCTCTCACTCTCTCTCTCTCTCTGTTCTGTCTCTCTCTCTCTGTGTCTGCTTATTGCACTTTAACAGCATCAGTTCATTTTCACGCGCCACAAAGTCAGTCAAGTGGTTGTGGTCCTTGTTGTTGTTGTTGTTGTTGTTGTTGTTGCTCACATTTACCCAGCATAGCATAGCGTGCATAGAGCTCTCGTTTGCCCACGGCCAGCAGATACCCTGTAAACAATATCAATCAGTCAATATGCACGCATAGAGCAAACATTTGCATTTTATTATTTTTTATTTTTTATATGGACTTTCTCGATTTTCTTAAATGTTTTTCGTTTTGTTTTCCCCTTTGGATACTTAACAAATATTGCCGTATGCATAGCTAAAGCTTTGTGTGCTGCCGGGCTGCTTGTTACAATATTTACACAGAGTGTTGCAAATAGAAGCCATCCAGTTGGTATTTGGATACCACTTGCTGTGCCCAAAGCCCCGGCCAGACCAGACCAGACCAGACCAGCTCAGCTCAGACCCGAGCAGCTCAGCTCAGCTCTAGTCCAGCTGCTGCTGTGGCTGGAGCCAGCCGAGCACGAAAATATTGAAATACATACTTCGTAGAGACAGCGCTGTCCGTTTCCATATATTACCTTAAAGTCAAAGCACACACACACACACGCACACATATACAGTTTTGCGGCAAGTTAAGATGAGCTGGCAGTGCAATGAAGTAGAAAGACAAAAACCTTTTAGGCAATGGGTTCGGCTTCATTTTTGTTTTTTTTTTTTTCTTTTTCATTTTTTCTCTCATTTTTTTGACTGTGAAATTTTATAAAATTTGTTGGGTGTGCAGTTTACCGGGCGTAAAGTTTTTAAGCGTAAAGCTGAAACAGCTCTGCCGTAATCCACATGCCACATGGAGCCATGCTTGATTGCGCCGCGGCCCGCCTTGGGTACCCAAGCCCAGCCCAATCCATGGGGAGCCCCAAAGGCGCTTGTCAGCGTCAGCGTCAGCTTCATCCACAGCCTCAGCCTCAGCCTCAGCCTCAGCCCCAGTCTCAGCCCCATGCTCAGCTTGGGGGCGAGTGCGAGTAGTTGAGCGAATTTTTGAAAAGGAGTTGCGCAAGGCATTCGCCCGCTGAACGTTGTTAAAATATTTGAGTTTTATGAGGCAGGATAGGCCGTCAGACAGACAGACAGGCAGACAGACAGACAGACAAGGATACTATCTATGGGCATGTGTGTGCCCTGATAGAGAATGGCTTTCACTTTCACTTGGGCCACGCTGCTGGCAGAAACATATTAATATTTTGCTCTTAACATTGAAACTATTTTTCGATTTGACTTTGGTTCGCTGGCGCTCTTTGGCCCACTTCCGGCTTGGCCCTAGCTGGCGGTTCGGGGTCTCGGCCTTGTTTGCTTAGGCATAAAATTTCCAACTTATGGCCAACTGGTTTGGCCTAATCAAGACCCGAAACCTGCGGCAAATGGCTTTAGTAACAGCCGCTTATCGGGCATCAAGACTGTTTAATATTTATGCGGTTCCTCTACGGCTGTCCTGAGTCGAACCGGAGTCGGTTCGGGGTCGCGGTCGGAGCCGGAGCCGGAGACGAGGCGGACATCTTTTCGAGCTCGAATGAAATGCAATCAAAATAACTGCCAGCAAACAAATTTGACTCGTTGTGTTTGCGCCTTGTCCCATCTGTGCTCAGTTTTCTCTCTCTCTCTCTCTCTCGCTCTCTCTTTTCATTTCATTTTTTCTTCGTTTATTCTCTTTTGTTAGCTGCCTCGACTGCTGCTCACCTTCATTGTCACCGTTGCCATTTTGCACCTGTAATGCGAGACGTCAACAAAAACTTTTTTTTACACCATTTTGTGAAACGCATTCTAAGTTACTTGCTCCCTCTCCCCTCTCTCCCTCTCTCTCTATCTCTCTCAGAATATTTGCCATTCTGTGTGGCGGCATGGAACATTTTTTTGATAATGTCACCTGGGCTAAGCAGGGCCAACTTGCGCCGCTTAAGCTCCACAATTGTCGCACTTGTGGCCGACTGAATGGGGAAAACCAGGTGCCCCAATCATGATCCCCACCATGATGACCATCTGCACGACAATGTGATGATGATGATGATAATGAAGATGATGTGATGAGCTGATGCTAATGCCCATGCGATTGCGGCTGCTGATTGAGAGTTAAATTGTCAACTAGACTGTCTTCTTGCCTCTGTCTGTATCTCTATCTCTGTCTCTGTCTCTGTCTCTGTCTCTGTCTCTGTCTCTGTGTCTCTTTCTGACTCTCCCTCACTTTCTTTGTTTTTGTTTCATCAACTTTGTTTTCTGCATAGCTTCTCTAAATATCACTCTATCTCTCTGTCTCACTGCCTTTATCTCTCTTAATATAACTTTCTCTTGACATCCCCGCTCTTTCTCTCTCTGTTTCTCTCTCTCTATCCCTGTAATTGTATGTATTATGCTTTATCATTGATGCTGATTTCTCTTTCTTTACATTCCTCTATATCTGCGTCATTTATTCTCTATGCGTTCCCCTAACTCTCTCTTGATATTCCTCCTCTTGTCTCTCACTCTCACTCTTTCTTTCACTCTCTCTCTGTATATCTATCTCTCTTCTTATATGTATATATATATATCGACAAATCTCTCTCTCTCTCTCTCTCTTTCTTTAAATCGCTTTCACTCGTTTTCTGTCACTTAAGATCATTTCCTTTTTATACTCTGAACCCATGTCCGTCCGTCTGTTCGTATGTTTGAAAGCGTCGATCTCAGAAGATATAAGAATAGTTGTTTTTTTTCCAAAAATCGATACCTTACCCCGTTACCATGTTATCGACTAAAAACATTATCGAAAATCAGTAATAAATTTATATCTGATACTTCTTTAGAGATAGAGTCGCCAAATTTTGAATGTAGATTTATATATACTTCCCCGCCCACTCCTTACCTATCTCACTCATTGTCCATTTTACTTACTTCACCTTTCATTCACTAACCCTCTCTCCCTCCCTCTACCATTATAAAGCAGTTTCATTGAAAAATCTTTTGCTATCTGGACTATGTATCGCATGCTTAAATGAGTTCGGCTTTCACTGGGCACGCTCAGCTCTGGTATATTTACCAGTTAATAACCTATTGAATGACAAAGGCAAGACTATGCGTAGTTGCCTAAAAGGCAATTAGGTTTGAGCAGAAATCTGAGGAAAT
The DNA here is from genome assembly GCF_001654015.2 of Drosophila navojoa. The sequence continues at coordinate 16,508 of NW_022046013.1, forward strand.
TACCCGAGTGGATCTCTTGCAGTGCCCAAGGCGAAATGCACTCGAAAGTCGAAAACTTGACCAGCCGAAGGTTGCCTTCAGCCCATCAGCCGCTAACCTGCTAACCTGCTGTCCAATACTCAATTTCAATCTGCATTTAGTTAACGTGCTTCGAGCACTCTATCAATATTTTGAGCCGGGGCCGTGCTTATCGCAGTGCTCATTGGGCAGAGCACCTTGTTGTCACCTGTGCCCCATAGCTCTCAGAGAGCTGCCTTCCCTGCCCAAGACGTTCACTGTTCGTTCCCAGTTCGAGTTGGCTTGATGCAATCGATGGAATTGCTTTGATAAATTATTTGGCAAGTCTCTAGCCTTAATAAATTAAATTAAGAGAGGGAGAGAGAGAGAGAGAGAGTGGGAGAGAGTGAGGAACTACCAATCTCTCTCCGTCTCTCTCTCTCTCTCTCTCTCTCTCTCTCTCTATCTCTGTCTTAGTCAAAGCAAATGAATAACTCGCACAGCTGCTAAATTTACTTGCGTTTGGCTCAAGCTTTACAAACTAACTCTGTGTGTCTGTGTGTGTGTGTGTGTGTGCTTGCGCTGGTATGCATACATATGTGCTTGCATTTGAATGGCTTTTCTAAATCAATTGCAAAATCCCAAATCACTCCAAGATGTGGAACACCAGGCGAAAGGCAGCCAAAGTATATTGAAAAAGACTTGCAAACGGAGTGTGTGTGTGTGTGTGTGTGAGTGAGTGGGCGGCCTGGGCATGGGTAGTGAATAGCCCAAGTGGGTCGGCATTGCAATCCAGCCTACTTTCCATGTGAACCAAGAACTTCTGACGAAATGCCTTTAACGGCATGCGTGTCGCCCATTCATGCATATTTGCTTCAAACTTGTGTCTGATAGGGCGAAAGGGACAACGAGAAAGGGTGAGAGAGAGAGGGGGAGAGGGAGAGAGGGAGAGAGGAAGGCAGTCTAGTAGAGTGTGTGTGTATGGCATTTGCTACTACTTTAGCTTTTACAATCTAAACGTTAATGGTCTGTCAATTATCGCCACCCAGTGAATGTAGCGATAAGATATCACCCCAGGCATAAGACGAACACACACACACATACACACACACAAACACACACACACATACACACACACACACACACAAACACACACACATACAGTTACTCGCAATGCATGCCATGCGAAACTTTGAGGTTAGGGTGACGCTTACGGAACACTTTAGTACATCATTTAGTGCGAATTAGTTATGGACACAGTCAAGCCACGCCCCTTGGCCGCACCACACACACACACACACACACACAGCTGGCTGGCGCTCTCGGAATTCAATGCATATATAGATACGTGTGAGCGGCGGAAGGGGCAGCAGGGCAGGGTGGGGCACGCTGGTCGGTGGGACGCAACGTCTGCTCCATTGGACTTCTTGGCTCTTGGGGTCGACCGTTCGGTTGCCCTTTTTACATTTGTATTTATGAGCAATGGCTGGGCGCAGCGCGGCCACGATGATGAAGACGACGGGACTCGGGCCAGTCGTTAAGCACACCATAAAATGCTACAGCTACAAAAAAAAACAAGAAAAGGGAAAAGTAGAAAAGTAGAGAAAGGGGAGAAAAGTTCCCTGCCAAGGCCTATAAATCAAAGGGCAACAGAAACTGAATGCAAAGCGGACAGAAAAATTAATTGCATGGCCGAGCTGTTAAGCAAATGTTGTCAATTGAAAATTGACACAAATATATTAGTATTAGTATACATATATAAATATATATGTATATGTATCTGTATATATGTTTATGTATTGGCATTACTATTTATATGGCTGGCATTCGATTTACGTGTCTAGTGATCCAGCTGTAGAGGAGACTCTTCATAAATACAGAGTAGACACGCACACACACACACACACACACACACACACACACGCACAAAGACAACTCTCACACTCACAGTCATCGCCTTGGCTTTGGCATCTGAATTCGAGTGCTCAAGTATCCATTAGAAGCTGCTGAAGGCACACACGAAGCATTGCGTGGACACAACAACAAACAACAAGCAACAACAACAACAACAACAAACAACAACAATAAACAACAACAAACACTGGCTAACCTCTATGCATTTATCTATTTAGACGCTTTTAGTTACGTTTTTGGTTTCTCGGTCTCGAATTGATTTTGAGCAGCCATTGAGGCTTGCCCTTCGTCCTTTTAGCAGTTACTTAAAGCTTTGTGCTGCGCAACGCCCCCACCCCCACACCGCCCCACGACGCCCCACCCCGCTCCGCCCACAAGGCAGTGCCTTTGTTGCTGTTGTGCTCGCTCGGTGTGTGTCTCGTGTTAGTATTTTTATTTCTTTTCATGCTTATTGGAATTTTATTATCAGCTCATATAAATGCCATATAATGCTGCCAGTGTATACACACATGCATACATATGTATATATATATGTATATACAGAACTACTTGGCCTGAATGCCAAAAATGTTGTCATATTAAATACCCGAAAAATCTCGCTCTGCCAGAGAAACTTGAACCGTTCGATGAGCCACAAGCAGTTCGTGTGTGGTTTCAGCTGCTGCAAAGTTTTATTTCTTATTGATTTACCGAAACTTTTATTCCTTCACAATCAAATTTAATTGTCACGCAAAATATGGTTTGGTTTGGCTTGGCTTGGCTTGGCTTGGCTCTGTTATCAGTTAACGACTTGAGCTCAAGCATGCATGGGTGAAATATTCCCTGGGTCCAAGCAAATCTAGTGTTTGTGGTTGCATTTGCAGCTTGCGGTTTCTGCGCCACCAGCAGGAAAGGCGGAAAAGGAGGAGGAGGAGGAGGAGGAGGATGGTTGTCTCTGGCTTAGATATCAGCGTGCTATTCTGTCAGTTGGAATGGGAGTGTAGAGAGGGAGCTTTGCCTGCTCTCATCGGTTCTCAGCCCACTCAAAACCTTTACAGGCATCAAATACATTTTTACCAGAAGACTTCGCCTCAGAAGATGAAGACGATGAGGATATACTCTTCAGCAATGCGATAATTGCTTGATTCAATCTTCAATTCAATATTATTAAAGTAGTCCCTCACTTCACCTATAAGCCTCGATCCACATGAACAATCCTGACTGGAAATATATCTCATTATCCAAGGTTGTAGAGTGGGTTGAGAGCTAGAGACTCACAACTATAAAGCTAACTTAACTATTTATCGATAGATCCGATAGAAGGTTGCCTATATTCGAGAGACTCATGTCCGTTTCTGTCAAGCGATATGGGGCTGCCAGATGGGTTCGTCGAATATGCACAGCCATGTACATCTGGCATATCTTTTTGACTTTCAAATTTCAACACTCTAGCACTTCAACTAGATTGATTTGTAGAGTTGCCAGAAATTAGATTTCTCGATTGAGTATTCCTGAAAATAATATCCAAATTTTTAAGCAGCTAGCTTGATGGACAGACGAAGGGACAGATGGACGCACAGCAAAGCGGATATTGTAGAAAACCAATATACCCATGTTACTTTCATAAATGAGTATGAGAATTAATAAAAAACCCTGTTTGAATGCGATATTATATAAGATATTTCTGTTTCTTTGTTAGATTATTATATTTAATATGTGATTAACATACGTTATACGTTCTATAGGATCAGCATTGAGCTCTAGCCTGACGAAAGTTGGAGGGCAAAGACTGCGATTCTCTCGCTTTACTCATATTCCAAATTTTTTCTGATCCTACGCAGCACTGAAACCTCCTGGTAATCACACAATAGCAGATGATGGAAGAGGGGTTTACTTTGCTGTGTGACAACATTCACGCCGCCAGATGTCGCTGTTAGCCGTCGCAGATCTATTAGAGCTGTACGATTGTACCCAATCGGAGACTCTACCATCTGTTCCCCACTGAATGCTCCCCGTTTGATTAAAACGATTTGGTTTGGTTTGAAATATTTTCATTTTAGTGTTTATTTGATGTTTATTATTTGTTATGTTCTTCGTGCCCGTCGATCTCATTTCTTGACATTTCATGGCGCTGTTGTTGTTGCTTTGCTATAGTTAATGCTATGGTAATTATGTAATGCTTGCATAAAGTCGAAATAGTTTGCAATTAATTTCAATTCGGAATCTTTAGCAGTCCGCGCACGCTTACAGATCTAGTATTCTCATTTAATTTGCATTACATTAATTAATTTAGATTTGATTAGATTCTAGAAAAAAAAAATCAACATTATCATTGCTTTAAAATATTTTCAGTTTCTTCTTCTTCTTCTTGTTCATCTTTTCTATATATAATATATGTTTTGTTCTATTTATTTACTTGCTTTACTTTGTTTTAGTTTAATTGTTGTGCCTTTTATTGTTGTCTTACTGTACGTAGGTCATCTTCTTCTTCTTGTTTTGGTTTTTCATTTTGTTCTCTTAGCCTCTTTGCAGTTGCCTTTTAGGTTGCAATCATCGTCATGATAGTGCTGAGGGCGCTTACAGACTATGCTCTTAAATATTTCTATATAATCTTTTATTTATTTTTATTTTTTAATTTAAAAACAAGTGTAACAATTGATTAATTGGATTAATATGAAACAAAGTCAAACAGAAACTGTGAACTCAACAACACTCGTATATATTAGTAATATCTGTGATCGTTAGCCCGAGGCGACATCCAAGGCAATGCCCAACCACGTCCAACTCCATCAATTGAATCGCACTGAAACTTCTTGATCAACCCACTCTTCTATAACTAATAAGCGTTTTCTTTGGAAGAACTTAACTATCTCTATAATAATTCCTTCTTCTTCTTCTTTTATCTCAAATATATATATAGTATATTCTTTTTTTTTCTGTTAATTTGTCTGTTCCTTAGAGCTATTGACTAACACTCATAACGCACCTTTAAGAATCTCGAATATTATGTATATTAGAAATACGTTTATCTATAATTATTAAAATAAAAAAAAAAAAAAAAATTACACACTTATTTATGCTCTTGAATATTTTGGTTTTTTCTCATTTCATTTTCACTTTTTAGGAAAGTATAAAAATTTGTTGAGCTTCTCCTAGAGGGTTCCATAATAATGAGCTGGAAACGTTTAGCCTACACAGAACGGCGTACGTCTCTCTCTAGATAATTCTTAGTATATATTTATATATAGTATTTTCTTTTTAATTTTTTTTTTTTTTTAGGTTTATCATTCTTTGAATATGCTTTGAGTTTTGCTTTTGCTTTCTTTTTCTTTTTCTTTTTTTTTATTAAATTTTACATTATTTGTCACATAGAAACAATGAAGAGGACGGTTTTTGAAAACAGGGACCAAAATCTAGTATGCATGTGTGTGTGTGTGTGTGTGTATGTATTGTGATGCCGTTTTAAATTCGTTTCCATTTGTTTATTTCTTTGGTTGTGAGCAAGGGGCGTACTCCAAGCAGTTCGAAATTCAGGCTCTTCGCTTGCCAAATCGCTTCCCATTTACATTTAGTATTTTATTGTGGTCTCTTTAGTATTTTTAGTGTGTATGCTTATGAGTGTGTGTGTGTGTGTGTGTTATCAGCTCTCCTCCAACAGCATCAGCATTAAGCAAATTCAAGACGGCATCCGTTGATGAATTGGGCGATTATTTCGGTCCAGGTTTCAAATGAAGTTTTCACATTACATTTACTTAGCAATTAGTATATATATATGTATATATTTATGTATGTGTATGTGTGTATATATCGTGTTTTTTTTTTGTTTTCATAGAATTGTTATGCGTCTGCCTTCGCTTAGCCCTAATAATTTGTACGCCTACGCTTTAGATACCCTGATGCAACTTATTCGTATAATCATATTCATTTAGTTTTTCCATTTGAGTACCCGTTTCCGAGTACGTATTTAGCTATCGGTTATTATAAGTACTGTGGGTAGGGGGGAGGGGCCGTATTTTGGTTGGCTAACTTGAATTAGCTGTTGCTTAGCCTAGTTTTAAATGCGCTTACATTCTGCTAATAACATCTTGAATATCTGTTAATTATTTACCTATTCTATTTATATGTAGTTTTTTTTTACAACCAAGGAATGTGTGGCTCAAGCAGTCCGATCAAACTCAGCGTCAATTTGCATATCTATGCATGTATATATATATATATATATCTATATATAGGTATATACGATATATAAATATATATATTTGTGTGGGGCTCATTTGTTTCAGTGTGCGTCTGTCTGTCTGCCTGTGTGTGTGTGTGTGTGTGTGTGTGTGTGTGCATTAGTCATCATTCAAAACTATCGATAGCAACATCGTAGCCAGCTATCGATTGCAAAGCTCATTGATTAGATCTAACATGGAAAAAAGGGAATTACTCTCGACTTATTCCCGACTTATTCATATATTCTGCAGTTACTGTTGCTACATCAGTGGTCTAATTAGTTCTTGTTTGCAGTTAGAAATTGTAATCAATGAGCCTATCGATAGCTGATTGCATACTAGAGCAGTCTACCACTCTCTCTCTCTCTCTCTCACACTCTCACTCTGTCTCTCTCTCTCTCTCTTTGTCACTCGATGATTTCGTGTTGGGCGCTGAGTTTGAGCCCCTGCTTTGGACTAACATTAATATTACACGTATATGCGTATATCTAATAGGTAGACCTACCCTCTAGCCTCATGTTGATTAGTTTTGTTTGCTTCTTAACTCTCTTAACTATGATTAGCGCAGCATTGAAGTCGAGTATCAAAAACGAGCGGGGGTGGGATCGGGTAGGGGGATCTTTCGCGCTTAGGATATGCTCAGCCATCGTTGGATTTGCTTGAGGGGGGACAAAGTACAGTTGTACAGTTGCGTACAAATTCACAGAAACTGAATGCGTGATATGTAAAGTAAATATACTATATGTATATACGAAAATCCATCCATATAGTAAATACGAAAACTCAGTTTTTGGTTTTCTTTCGTGACAGCGACACAACTCTTACGATCTAAAAGAATCTCACATCAAGTAACGGTACAATTGCCATATTTTACGGTATCGATAACTATGTATATATAAGTATTTATCGATAAATCGGTCTATTTACTGGAGTATTAACTAAAACTTTATGTTAGACATTAGCTAAATGTTAAAAATTTGGTGCCTAGCCTACAGCTCAGAGTCCTTAGCCTATGCAATCGAGTATAATACATACAACAGATTTGATCAAACTTTAGATGCTATATACAGGGCCATATACTATGCTATATAGATATATAGGTATATACGTATATATATATATATAATGCTGAGACTATGAACAATCTTAGGAGTCTAATTGAGTTTCGAGCTTTGAGTTCAATTTCATTTTGGTTTGCATTTGGCACAGTTCGAGTTTTGAGTTATCGATCGACGATCGATTCTAGTGATTACATATTGATCAGGAGAGCTTTAGCTAAACACTGCTGATGTTTACCGGTTGTTCGTGTCGGTGCTATTGCTGCTGATTGTAATCACCCCATGTGCATGATCTTCTTGAATGCCTTGCGAAATTCCGGATTGAAGATCGTATAGATAACGGGATTGACAAAGCTATTGATGTAGCCCAGCCAAGTGGTAAGCATAAAGGCCGTCAGACCGGGCCTGCAGTCTTCGTTGAATTTGGCGCACATCGCGTCCATGATGTTGCACGTGAAGAATGGCAGCCAGCAGAAGAGGAAGACGCCTAATGAGGGAGACAGAGAGCAGAGAAGAACAGAGAGAAACGAATAAGATTGATGCAAATGCAGACAGCAATCAGTGTAAATTATAATCAGAACGAGTTGAGCAACAATAATCTATCCATGTTTGCCCTTTGGGCTCTGATCGGACTTACCCAAAACGATGGCCAGGGTTTTGGTGGCCTTGCGCTCCTTCTTGGCCGACGATTTTTCACGTTTCTTTTTCGAGGCCTTGTGCACCTTGTATATCGTGAATCTACGGCACGCAAGGGTCACGATAATCATGCCAGAGTAAATTGCATTTCGAGTTGCATGCGAAGCACGGAGATATGAACACAAAAAGAGACAGAAAGAGAGAGAGAGAGAGAGAGGGAGAGAGAGAGAGAGGGCGGAGTGGTTAGCAAGTGTCGAGCTATTAGCCCGAGTGCAGCTAATAACTGCAATTTGGCAATTGCGGCGGCGGGAACTCACCTTGACGCCTGCGAGTTTTTCTTATCCTTGCGCGAGGACGTTTTCGATGTGGTCGATAGCGTGGAGTCGTTGCGTGCCAAAGTCATGGCCTCCTGCACACCGTAGCGCACAAAGGACAATGGCTTCATGGCGACGCTGCTGCTGTAAGGCACAAGAACAACAAAAAACAACAAAAAACACATTTGGTCAGCTCTTGGCACTTGGCTAATATAATATATATACGATATATACAATATAAATATAAGTAGCTATTAACAAAGTTTACAGCTAGAGCAGGTTAATAGGATCTAGAGAGGATATCATTTTATTTAACTATCGATAAGTAAATATTCAGAAATCGATATGTAGACCAATAAGTGGCGTGCCTATCGACAACTAACTACGAAGAGACCCATATATGGGACAATAAGTGGTATAACATTATAACTATCGATAACTAACTGCAAAGAAAACATTATACAGTCCAATAGGGGCGATAAAATCATAATTGACTATCGAAAACTATATAAGCTATATATCTATATCGGACAATAGAGTCGATAGCATTGTAGTTAACTATTGATAACTATATCTATGAAACTATCGATATATTGGCCTATAGGAATTGGAAGGCATAGCATTATAATTGACGAATAAGAGGATTCAGAGGAAATATTATTATGAATAACTCTCGATAACTAGCTAAAAGGCTATCGACAAATGTAGTGCCATAATGACAACTAGAATGACATTAGGAAAGAAGAATAGGATTCATGGGTATAAGTAAAAAGATGTTAATAGGATTAAGGAATTGTAGAAGGATTGTAGAAGTTGTGTTTACTTTGAGAGCATTCAGCTTTCGTACAGCAAAAGTCAGGAGGAGGAGGAGCCATATAAAGAGTTCTGTCAATCAATGTGACGCGATGTAGAGAATAGGTTAATCGGGCATTTAATGTGCTCTCAAAACAGTTCTCTTTCTATTTCCCTGACTGGGATTAAACTAATCTGAACTATGTATTATAGAATATTTTACATGGCTTAGCACATAGAAATCATCGATAATGTGATTGATTTCAGTCATCGAAATTATTGACGTTCAAGTCTATCGACTTGAGAGCTAAACTTAATAAATCAATTCCACATTACCAATAAATTTACTGAGATAGTAGCTTTAAAGTAAATGGCTTGATGTATTACAAGTAGAATCAGGTGTTCATATATGTATATCAATCTTAACACCATCTTGAAGCACTGATGAAGCATAAAAACATACCTATGTAGTTCTAGCTATCTGTTAAGGAAGTTGACATAAACACATCAAACTAAATTCATCGAACTATTGCAAAAGTGGATGACAGACGAGGCTGTCATCGATAGTCTCAAGAGCTCTAATGCTCTGCTTAAAATTTGATTCACTTTTATGCTACTGAATGAGAAGAATACTAGTTAAAGAGTGAAAGTACTTAACTCTACAATGATACACATACATATATATATATGTACATATATATTTCTCAATTTTCTCTCTCTTTAAGCCTGATTACGGCTTACGAACATTGCAGGGAAAGGGAGCTCGAAATGCTTTGCTGTGGCTGCTCAGCTGATGCGGCATTCGTCAAATATGGTTTTTGCTAATTTGTGAACATACCTGAGCGGCGGCTCGCCGCGCTTGGGCGAGTCCTCGGCGGTGTTGCGCCGGCTGCTGACACTGGAGCGGTGGAGGGTGGCGCCGCTGGGCACCGGACTGTCCGGCGGCGTAGTGCTGCTGATGGCGGCGCCCACGCTCACTCCTGCAAGGACATCGTCAACGTTTGATGCTGCATAACCAGAATCATGATTACCATTCGGATCGGCAACGACCAGCTGCGGCTGTGTGGTGATCTGTGCCACAACGCTGCTGTCACGCGGATGCAGTGAGCAGGGGCAGCAGGGGCAGCAGGGCAGCAGCGGGTGGAGTGATGAGCGTCCGGCAATGACAGTCAATCAAAGTAAGGCAGCGCAGCCAGCCGACGACAGCAGGAGCAGCAGCAGCAGGAGTGGCAGCAGCAGGAGTGGCAGCATCATCCGGAGGCGGCCAAGGTGTGGCGAGAGGCGGGGGCGAGAGCAAGAGCAAGAGAAAACGAGGAGCAATGTCAATTAAAAACAAGGCAAAAATTGAGTTTTAATTAAGTGACGCATTAATTGAATTATTGAGATTTATTTTTCTCGGCGCGCGGGTCGAGCACGTAAACGCCGACGCCGACGCCGACGCCCACGGTGACATCGACGGTGTCGACTAATTGAACGGCTGAAGCGGTCAGAGCGAGCGAAACGGCCGGACGGATGGACGGCGCTGTCTTTTTACCCAATTATCCTCGGTCGCGGCAGCCCTTTGCTGAAAACTTTTCAATATGTTCGATTCGCGCCCAACTCCTCCCCTCCCCCGCCCCCCGTGCCGATTGACCGCTTCACCGGGCAAGCCCTCAGCCATCTGTCCATCCATCGATATTGGTTTCATTTCATGTCCTTATTGGATTAAAGAGGCCATCAGCTCGCTAATTGACTGTGCTTAACGTTCGCGCTCTGCTGTGGCCAGCATCGGCATCGGCATCGGCCGTCCGCCCGTCCAGCTGCTGATTCGAGCCGTTCAGCAACCACAGAGCACGACATTCGCACAGATTTTGCATATACATAAATAATAAATGCCTTTACCTTATGCTTTATCGTCTATCGTTCACATTATTTAGGAATTGATTCGCTTCGCCAGCTGGGCCGGAGCAAACCCTTTCATTTATTCATCGTATTATTTTGCTGCCGTTGCCGTTCTGCTGACCCTTTTGCCACGCTATTTTCATAAATATTTCAAGCCAATTTGCACTGCCCAGTGGATCGAGCCATGAAGTATTAAGCTAACATAATTTCGCAACTTTTCACTTTGGCCTTGCGGCCATGTGCTGAAGCATTTGCAATTACTATTCGGCAGCCAGTCCAGTTATGCCTTAGGCATGTGTATTTCCCGTCAATTGACTTGTTGCTATTGGCCATGCGTGAAGCGTAAACAAGTTATTCGTAGGCAAAAAGTAGTTAAGAGAGCAAGACTAGCTGAAGAATGCTGCTGAGACTGTATCTGAGCAGGGGAAGTGCGGGGAAACGTTCTTCTTAGAGAGTGACAGGAAAATTGCCAATGGAATCAGTTTCTATTCAGAGGACAAAGAGAAGCGAGCCTTCTCTCTCTCTCTCGGTCTCTCTCTCTCTCTCTGTCTCTCTCTCTCTCTGCTGTCATTTCTAACCTTTTCTCTTTTTGTTTCCGTCTCCCTCTCTCTTTCTCTCTCTGTTTCTTTGCCTACACCAAAGTTCGATTTAGTTGCAAATCAAAGTAGCCTTGACTTTAAATTCGGGCATTTTTTCCCATTTAAGCTCGGAGCATTTGCTGGAGAGCTCATTTTCAAAATAATCTTCTTAGCATTACATATTCCTTAAGAAATATATTTTTTAAATTTAACAATTTTTTTGGAGCACGATTTCATTAACGAGTATTCGCCATTCGCGCATTATTCGAAAAGTGATTAGTCTATAAATTGGATTCACCAGCCAATGTGAAACACTATATTTGAATGCGGTCTAAATCGGTTCAGCGACAATAAGCATAAATATTATATTGTTTTTGTACATATTATTATTATTGAAATTATTGGAATTGGTGGTTTACGCAAAATTTCAACAATGGCTTCAAGGGGGCCTTCACAGAATGGTCCGAGCCCGTTCGGCTATCATTCCCATTCTCATAACTCTTTTGCTTCAGACCTAAAGCCCAAGTCGAACTCTCTGCTAGGCCGTACCTCCCGTGACTTGGACGAGGAGATCGAACGGCTGCGTAACGAGAATTTCAATCTGAAATTGCGTCTTTACTTCAAAGACAATGGCGGCAATCCCGCCAAAAACAAGGAACTAGAGGGTTTGAAGACCGTGATCCAAGCACTACGCTTGGAGATCCTAGAAAAGACACAGCTGCTCCAGGAAGCGGCTGACGCCATGACCGAGCACGAAGATCGCGAAAAGGAGTTCATTCGCGGCAGTCAAGCCAAAATCGCCAAGCTCGAGAGCTACATTGCCCAGATGAGGGTAAGTGAAGCTAGTCTCCAATCCTCAGTTCGATTAGTTATCAGCGCATTCCATCCATAGAAGGAGACACCGTTGCATATCCTTTACGCTCGCGAGCCCCGTTCACAGGAGGACCGTCTCAAGCTCAAAGAGACACCGTCTCCGACGGAGCTGGAGCAGCTCAAAATGGACGATTTGCGCAATGCTCAAAGGGAACTCGAGCAAGTGAAGCAGCAGTTGACTGAGCGTGACAGAGAGGTGAGTAACCCCCTGTTTCTATCTCCCTCTCTCTCTCTCGCTCTCATCAACCCCTATGCCACAGATGTATCGCCAAATGGACGACTTGCAAAAGTCCAGGAAGGAGATTGAGATACTAAAGCAGGAGTTGGCTGAGCGCGACAGAGAGGTGAGTACTCCTCGCTCTCTCTCTCTCTTTCTCACAGTAACTACAAACCATTCGCCGCAGGTGCAACGCCAAATGGACGAACTACACAAGACCAAACTGGAGATCGAACTATTGAAACAGCACTTGGCAGATCGCGAAAGAGAGGTGAGTACGCTTCCATCTCGCTCTCCATCTCCCTCTCTCTCTGAACTCCTTTGCCACAGGTGCACCGCCAAATGGACGAAGCGCACAAGGCCAAACAAGAGCTCGAGCTCAAGAAACACGAGATCGCCATATTGAAGCAGCAGCTGGCAGAGCGCGACAGAAAGCAGCTCATAAGTGCTGAGAAGATGCAGGATTTGATGACCGAAAACTCGGAGCTGAAGACCAGTCTCCGTGAGCAGCGCCGCATCGCCGACAAGGCCCAAGTGAGTATACGGAGATGGCACTGCCAACTGGTCCTTTCACTGATGATGGACAACGATGCCATTGCAGCTTTTGGTCACAACACGCGAGCAGGAGCTGGTGAACTGCTTGACCGAGAAACGGGCTCTCCTGATGAAACTAAACGAACTGCAGCCGGAGCTGATTGCCGAGCACGAAGTGGTGAAAGAAGCAACTGTGACAATTAAGAATCTCCTGGTAGGGCAATGGTCCTTCTCGTTGATCAATTTCCTAACTATCTTCCGCAGGTGAACACCGACTTGAACGAGAAGGCCTCGCGTAAATTGGTGATGGGCTATCGGGCAGCTCTCAAGGAGTCCCGAGCCGAGATTCGCAATATTACAGCGAGCATGGAAAAGTGGAGTTCGACCTATATCGGCCGTGGACGCCCCACCGATAGCAGCTGCAGCAGCTCCAGCAGCTCGAGCAGCTGCCAATTGAGCCCAGTGGATCTATCGACTCAGGATCTATCGAGTGAGGGCCCTCAGTCGCCACAGTCGCCGCAGAGCGAAGATGATAGGCCAGTGCAGCCGATTGAGGTGAGCATCGATGCCAATATACTAGTAGTAGTAGTTAACCAATTAGCTCCCTCATTGCGTTCCGGCCCTCACCCGCCCTCCCCCATAGAAATGCGAGCCTGAGCCGACCTCTGGCCAGGGCCGGTCGGGTGAGCATCTTCGTGGCTCAGCCAAGTCCAGGCGAACCGGACTTCGTCAATTTGTCAAGTGCTGGGGACGCCCGAGCCCGAAGTGATTTACCGTGATTACAAAAGGCCCTTTTGGTTCATTTATCCGTTCTTGATTATTGTGAAATAAAAATTTGATCGAAGCGTCAGGCGTTTGGTTTGACTAAATAGCGCTTGTTGGCCAAATATATACTCTGAATGAGGAGGCTCCACTTTCGCGTGTTTGCTTGAGGAGGGGGCTGGCTTGGTGTGGGTTAGTTGGAGTACGCCTTCGCTTGCCACGCCTCCATTGCCACAGCTCTGCTCCCATGGCATGTGGCATGCGGCTTCTCACCGAGTACAGCCAATTGGGAGCTCTGATGAAATTGCTGCGCGTGGCGAATGGCTGGAGAGAGCCGTGCCAAAGCAGAGTCAATAAAAGGCCGTATCCTCTGAGCGCGACAATTGCAGCGACGCAAGCCAAACACTGTGGCAAATCCCCACTCCCACCCCCCTCGCCCACAACTTGCTGCAAGTGCAGTTACAAAGAGCCGCACGGCTAGCAGCCAGTCGATTGGATTGTCTGAGTGCTCATTCAGGGCTTTCATTTTATTGCAGCGCGTGTGAATTTAAATGAACAAGCGCGCGCTCCAGTCAACAGGAGTGAGAGAGAGAGGGGGGAATAGGGGATAGGGTGTAAGCAAAAGAAGTTGCAATTACGATTACTTTGACAATTTTGTTTCGGGCGCCACTAAGTGGTAGCTGGATGCATTTGGGAGTGCTCCACGCGGCGCAGCTTCAATTTGTTGTGTCAGCAGCTGTCCGATGGATGAGCCACTCTCGCCCAATCCTCGCGCTGCTTATTTTCTACGTGCCGCAAACCCCGAACAAAAAAATAAGGAGAGCTTCGCATTGAGCAGGTGGCGAATTTGCAGCCACGCACCTTCCATTAAATTAGCGCAACTAAAGCGAAATTCCCGAATGTGTCCACCAAAGTCAGTGAATTAGCTCGCCGGGGGCAGAGTGGCCGAGCGAGGGGGTGGGAGCGTCCTAATGGAAACTTGGTCCGTCGCTGGCAAAGTGCTCAAGTGATTTACCACATAGGCCGATAGGATTTGTTGAGCGAGCAGCAGTTAGGAATTATCCGAAACACCTGAAATTGAATCTGAATTCAGGTCGGGAATGTCACGAATTATGCCAAGGAGAGAGAGTTGAATTGAAGTTCTGTGAGACAATATTGTCAGAACAGTTTGAATCTCTCGCCTCAATGTTTTTGTCAGTGAATCTGATATCTATTAAGCTAGCTTCCTGTTTCTAAAAGTTCTCTAAGAAGTCTATTTTCTCGTATGCTCTCTCTATCTCCCTCTCTTCTCGAATGTCTTGTTCATTCACTTATTGTTTTACTTCCCTTTCTTCTTTCTCTCTCTCTCTCTCTGTCCCTCTGTCTTTACCTACCTCTCTCTCTCTCTCTCCCTTTGTTTCTCTCTCTTTATCTCTCTCTCTCTCTCTCTCTCTTTGTCTCTCTCTCTCTCTCTCTTTCTATGTTATTCAAGTTCCTTTTCTTTTTCTCAATCTCTCCTGCTCTATATCACTTTCTGCATCTCTTTCTAGCTATCATTCTCTTATTTAAGATCTATCTTTCTCCCACTCGTTCGCTCTTCTGCACACTGTTCCTCTGTACTCCTCTAGTTTAGCTGTCTCTCTCTCTCTCTTTTTCTATCATAGTCTTTGTCACGCTTTACCTCTCGTTCTTTCTCCCTTTTCTCTATTTCTCTCTCTCGCTCTTTCTCGCTCTATCTCTCTCTCCCTCTCTCTCTCTCTCTCTCTCTCTCTCTCTCTCTCGATCTCCCCCTCTGAGCTTCGTTGTCATTATCTTTATTCCCTTTATCTCTCTCTGAATTTTATGGTCTCTTTTTGGTCTCCTTATATCTTTTTTTACTTCTCTACTACTCTGCCTCTATTTCGCTCTCTCTCTCTCTCTCTCTCTCTCTCTCTCTCTCTCTCTCTCACTCTCTCTCCATCTCTCTGTCTATCTTTCAGCTTCCCTTTCGCTAACTTTCTGTTCCTCTTTCCTAAACTTCATGATCCGATCCACCCAACATTGATATATTCACATTGCTATTCATATACATTTACATAAATACCTTTCACGTATGTAAGACTCAATCGAGTATACCCGCTTTGGCAGAGCATATCAGCATATCGGGCATTGCATGACTTGGCACGCATCTCCGGAAGCAATTGGCAAGCCAAGTGCGGCCCGGAGTAAGGGTGAAATATATTTTGGGCTAAGGCAGCGCTTAACTACGGTAAGGCAACTGATCAGCTGCAGCGATTATGATTTTATGGCACACACACACACACACACACACACACACACACACACACGCATACATATTGGCCACTGGCCATGCCCATTTCGTTAACCGCCCACCCCATTGGCCAGACCACACAGCTGGGCCGTTCATCACACTGACAGCTACTCGTCGCCGGGCTGTGGAATCTGCCTTGTAAATTGACAGGCGCAATTGAATGCGAAGCCACAAAATTGGATAATTTCCCATTGACAATCGACAATACGTTGGCTCCCTTATCCAAATTGACTGCAGCTTGATAAATGCGTTGCGCAAAACGTTTCCCAGGAGCCCGGAGACGGAGCACTTGCCTTGGCTCGCCAAGACAATGCCAGCTCGAGTGCATTGTCAAGCGCGGCGATATGCAAAATAAATTTCACTTCCGAAATCCTTTTTGCAAGAAGGAGCAGGAGGAGCTGGAGGAGCTGGTCCTAAACTGGCTCAGAGTCGGCCTCGTCTGGCTCTGCGGTTGTTCGGCCGCTTGTTTTACATATGTCCCGCACCTTGGCCGATCGCCCGCACCAGTTAGCAGAGCCCAATAAAAGGGCCAAGAATAAAAGGGGCCAAAACAAGCAACAAAAAAAAACAAAAACAAAACCGGGCAGTAGCTGAAGGGGCCATTGTCGTAAATCGCGCAGCCAAGGCGCATCCATTTGAATTGATTGCATATTGAGTACAGAATTTTTGGTGGCTCGTCAAGGTGGGTGAAGACCACCGAAAATGTTGCAATTAATTGTTGCACAATGCGCTTTGTTGGCTATTTAGTTGTCGTTCGCATTATGGCAGCAGCCGCTGGCCGCTGGCCGCAAACAGTAGCCAAAGAGATTTCGCTCTTGGCCTGGGCTTGTCTCGCATCAGGCCAACTTTGATTTGCATATATTTTCGGTTTTAATTAGTTAACAAGCTGCTTTCGTTTGTTGTTGTTGTTGTTGTTGCGATTGCATGTTGAACCACGACGCATATCGTAGATGCTGCAGGTATCTACAGTCACAGTCGCAGTCAGACTCGAAGTCGCAGTTGCTACCAGCAACAGTTGCTGTTGTTGCATGCAGCAGCAGCACCAAGTCTTCGTCCTCCACAGTCAAGAGCACAGCGAACAGCGAATGTATAAAATCAAACACGATTTTTAGCAGTTTTCAATTCCCGGAAATCTTGTACGATATGTTGCACCAACTGCGACTGGGCTATGGCTCGGCTGTGGATTGTTTTGTGGCCGAGAAGAGCTCCAGATACGATTCCAGTATCGTGCAAATGTTTCATTATTTAACTGATTTCAACACACACAGAGAGAGAGAGAGAGAGAGAGAGAGGGATAGATAGACACAGTCGGATCTTATTGGGCATCGAAGGGCTGCTGGGAATGCGAGTGTGAAATAAGGCGACAAGACAAACTTCAGCTCGCGAAAAAATACCAACAAAAATTCCAAGATGTTGTCATCAATTAAAGTGGCAGCAGATGCAGTCGCCGAGTCGCCCGAGTCACACCTGAGCACTTTATTAGCGCAGCCAGAGCTAGAGAGCTGCGGCGATGCGAGCAATTGCTGCGTGAATTATGGTTCACCTATGGCCTAGTGCTAAAGCAAATGGCGCGCTCGATAAGGCACAATAAATCAAGAGGGTGAGAGAGGGGGAGACTGAGAGAGGGGGAGCGTGAGAGAGGCAGAGCGAATGTAGGTGGAAATCAAGCTTAGGCGGGCCAACTTGGCCAATTCGGCTGAAAAGACAGCGAGACAAACTTATTTGCATTTGGCTGGTTGTCAGGCCAGGTTGTTGTCAGCGTATCCTGTTGTTGTTGTTGTTGGCGATATTTGCTACTGACAGCCCAAAAAACATGAAAATTGTTGCCCACGAGTCTGCCAAGTACGCGCCGGCACAGTCCCAGCTCCAGCTTCAGCTTCAGCTCGAGTTCGACTCGAGTCTCTGCCTTTTGTTCATCTTGTTAAGGCTTGAACTTTATGCCTGCTGCTGCTGCTGCTGCGGCTGCCTCTTGTTTGGGCTTATTGTTTTAGCCAGCATTTCGTTTGTTTTAGTGGCTGCAATTCCAGGAACTTTTCAGGTGGCATAGCCTCCTGGCCAGACACACTTTTGCTGGACCCCACAGCGCTGCTGCTGCTGCTCTCCACTCCTTCTTCCTCTTCGCATTTAGTTTTGTTTGTACTTTTTGTTGGCTGCCCACTGCGCTAGCAATTAAAATATATTTCGATATGGGCACTGATATGCCTAAGCATTGCTTTGACATTGGCTAATTAATATATTATGTATTAATATAGTGCTTGCGCCGCGGCACATTTATGGTCAACACTCCCCCCGAGCAGCAACATTTGGCTCTGACGGCTTTATATCAAAGGAGTCACGCGGCCGACCGACAGACGAACGGACGGCGGTAGACTCCGAGCCTGGCCCTCGCCTTCTGCGGCGCATACAAATGATCGCGTTCCCGTTGCTGCAAAAATATTTAAATGTTTATTTATTTGCCAACATCAAAAACATATACATATATATATATGTATGTATATATATATTTTTCTCTTTACATTTTTGGGCATGTTTTAATGTCATTATATAATCAGCACAAGTCGCACAAATTGCTAAAGCAACATGAGGTAGGAAGAGTTATTTGCGGCATGCAGAAGCATTTATACTCTCGTAGGCTTACGTACGATCGATTGTTGCAGTTATGTATGAAATCTAATTACCTGATGAGGCGTAGTGAAGATCAACTCTATAGTTTGAGTTAAAAGCTGAAAACTAATTAAGTCTCTCAGATGACTAATGCTGATGCCAGTCGTCAATCCATCCATTTAAGATCTTCATGTAGTTTTCGACTGATTATGTTCTATATAAATGACTGTTTCTTCCAGATTTGCGATAGCACATACTATGGATCGTATATGTAGACAATGGGAGCAGAGTAAGTCCCTAAGATGACACAGTTGATTGAGGCACATTCAAAAACTAAAAGGGTTTGTAAAGTAAATATAGGTTATAAAACTTCATAGACCGTAAAAATGGATGATTGATCTATATAAAGAACTATATATAGATCAATAATTAATTTTTACGGACTATATATGTATGTTATATAGATATCATTTGAATGACTTAGAACTTAGTTTAGACTAATTATTGTAGAGTCTGGTTATAACGACGGACCGTCGTAATGCCTGGTAGTCGCTGTAAGCGTATAAATCTGCTCATATATCATTTGGTTACCAGAATTTTCGTCGCAATGACCGTACGAACAGTATAAGCGGAATCGCAATAGCCGGATTCTATTGTATATAGAATTTAAAGCTTATAGACATTATTCTCCTACCGTACTATTGTTAATTTCAAACAAAACAATTTCCATTGAATAAGTTATAGTTTTTAAGTAGAAAAGAATAATATGTCCTGTACTCTTATATGAAAAAAAAAAAAAAAAAAACACAACATTTTTGTATACCGTAAATTGATTAATGTTTTCCATATAAATAAAAATAAACAAATAATAGAGTAAAAAGATGGTCAGATGCTTGATGAAAAACTGAGAAAGAAAACATAAAAAATAAATATATAAACATTATACCAAACAATACAAAATTAATACAAAATATTTTAACTTATAGAATAGTATATGGAATAATCCCAAAGCAGCACGTCTAACTTAGGTGTGTTAAAAAATGTAAAAAATAATAATTAAATTAAGTGCATATAAAAATTAAATCACTAACAATAATATATCATATAAAAATATATATCCATTTAAAAATATATTCCCTTCTATGTTGCATCTTTGAAGAGAAAACTCTAGTGCCTCTTGCTAGAGTATAGATTATAATAACATTAAGAATTTCTGATTTTAGTTTAGTTTCTTTTCTTTTTTCCTGTATTTATTTACTTCTATTTTTTATGGCCCGAAAACATAATTGAAACTTAGTTTTCTGTTAGTTTCTTAGCGTAAAACATTAGCGAGCTGTTTTTGTTATGTTTATGAAAATTTATGAGCTTGTCGCAAGCTCAAAGCACGAGCACAAGCGAAGCTGGCAGCGCGAACAACGGACAGCGGACAACGGACAGTGGACACGTTGCTGTCGTTGTCGTTGTAGTTGTCGTTGTAGTTGTCGTTGTTGTGGTTTGCTCAAGTTATGGCCAAGTTATGTTATGTGGCTTGTGGCGAGTCGAGCTGTAAGATCTTTATCGGCGCACTGTTAATTTCCAGCATTTAAAAGTGTAATTAACTCAATTTGATGACCAAACAAAAGACTTAGGCAGCGAACTTGCTGGCTGCACGCTGCGCTCCCAAAAGGAAGCAGGAAGCAGCCCAAGCAGCCCGCAGGCATGAGAATATTTTCATATGAGTCACTCGAGTCACTCGGCTCGTGTCCCAACTGAAACTGCACTGGCCAGAGCCACAGTCACAATCGGAGTCGCAGTCACAGTCGGAGCTGGAGCTGGAGCCAGCACTTGACACGTATTCCTGGAACACAGCCTTTGCGCACAGAATTCGTAATTAGGCCCGTCTTGTCCTCTGTCTGGCTTGCGCTAAGGGCTCTGGTTAGAAGAGTATTTATGCGTTCATATTCAATCGCATCGATCAATTGCCCACTTGCTCTCCGACAACTGGGTGGCCAGAGCAGAGACCATCCGACTACCAGTCTTGTGCAGCGCCTCAAATGCGACTATAAATTATTTTCAGTGTACGCCGCTCAGCATGTCTGATGAGCCAGGCTCTGGCTATGGCACTGGCACTGGCGAGCGCATATTGTCATTTGTCATTGATTCATGGGTCTACATTAGCATTATGCATCATAGTCTTATCACAACCGACCCATCACCTGTGCGCATAGAAAATATATAATATTTTTTCTATATCGAAAGCAGGTACATAGGGAAAATCTTAAAAAGGAAACTATTTAGAGGATCTTAAGGAAACTTTTTGGATAATCTCTGTTAGAGTACCTTTTAAGATAATAAGATAGTCTTAAGAAAGTATCTATTTAGACTATCCTATGAAAATATTTTGATTAGAAAAAATATTTGGAAAATTTGTATTAAGGAAATCTTTTCAAAATTCTTTGTGGAGAAACTTTTTCAAAAACATTTTTAAAATCATTTCAGAAACTATTTAAAAAATTAAATAACTGAAAATATTTAATATATATATTTTAAAATATTATTTCATATTGCTATTAAAAATTGAGCCCTAAAACCTTATTAAACTGAAGAGTTTGAAATTCAGCCCGAAAAACAGTGAATGAAATTAAAAATTGTTCTCAAATCTAAAGATGTGCATGCGCCTCTAGTAATCTATTCCTAGTCACAAAGGTTTTATCTAAGTCTAAGGCATATATACCCCACATATGCGTAGTGGGGTATACTCAATTTCTACCCATGCAAACGCATTTGGTATTGCATACTTTAGGGATCAGTGGAAAACACAATACAATATTTTATTCTCGAAATAGTTTCAGTTGCGCCAGTTCTCACACAATGCGTGCCCTATGGTTTCGCTTCCGCTTTTATAATAGTCTTTATTAGTTTTGCTTTGTTCGCTTCTTGTGGGCGTCTCCCTTTTTCAGTTAGATTAATGTAGTTTATAATTGAAATAGATTATTAAAATATATCAAAATATTGTACATAAGCATAATTCAACTGTGAGTGTGTGTGAGTGTATGTGTGTGTGTGTGGGTGTGCTAAGGAGATGTCATACAGTAAGCGTGCCGGCGCTTGCTTAAACATAGATCAATGATACAGGCAAATCGGAATATGCATTTATCTTACACTGGTATCAATTGTTATTGTTTTTTAAATATTATTGTTTAATAGTTATACATTGTTTTGGTTGTTGTTGTTGTTTAGCAATGGCATACAAACATTCTATTACTTAATTTTTCTTGTTGTTGCACGCATTTACATACATAGATACATAATTAGTTTGAAACGTCTTTTTATCTTGTTTCTAAATTTTCGCTAAGCAAAAACATAAACTATTTAGGTAAATCATAATTTGTATTTGTATTTCGTTTATTTCTATATATGTATGTATATATATGGGCCTATATATATATATAATGATAATAAAAAATCAATAATTTTATATAATCACACCAATAAAACACTAAACATAAGCCTAACTATTGCTGATACAAGCAACAAATAGAGACACCAAATTTAACGGCTGTATGAGGTGAACGCACAATATGCAAAATACTTTGCGATTTCTCGCTGTGTACAAGGGAAATATGTATATACGTGTATGTGTGTCTCTCTGTTTGTGTGTGTGTGTGTGTGTGTGTGTGTAGTTGTTTGTGTTGTGTTTATAGTTGCTCACTTTTATACAGAATCGGTTGGCTATTTTTCATTAGTCCTGTCACATTTTTGAACTACAATTCGAGATATTTGGTCCTAACGAGGAGCACCCCCAACACGACGTCTCAGCCCAAACACAAATTCCTTAGACAAACACACATGCTAACAATCATAACGAGCCATCGCCACAGCTTTAGCTTAGCTTCGAATTATACTCATACAACAATTAACAGTCTACATCAAATTAATATACTGCAAATGAAGTTACTTGATCAATGTGTTTGCGAGAGAGTGCATTAAATTTCGTGTGTGTGTGTGTGTGTGTGTGTGTGTGAGTTGGTTTGTGTGTGTGTAAATGTTAAGCTATAATCTAACGACTTTGGCTTTTCGAATGCTGAATTAACCACTGCAGCGTTATATCGATGTTGTCCTTTTCCTTACACGAAATACTATAACAACAGATTTCACGATCCTGTATGCTGGACAGATTCCTGCAAAAAAAACGAATCTTTGCTTAGTTATAGAATTGGCTGGAAATCAACTCAAATTACATTCGCTCAATAAGCCCAGTCTCATCAAGCGCTCCAGGAAGATCACGTTTGTTGCCCAGGACGAGCACTGGAATGCCATTTAATTGCGGTTTATCTAGCAGCGAATGCAGCTCATTGCGGGACGCTTCCAATTTTTCCAAATCAGCCGCATCGACCATATAACTGAAATGCAATATGAGCAAATGAGTCAGATATGGATGCTGTGGGTAGCTTATAGCGGATGAGTCTTACACAATTGCATTGACGCCACGACAGTAACGCTCCCACATGGAACGAAAACGTGGCTGGCCTCCGATATCCCAGACCTTGATGGTTACATTGCCTTTGGTTATTTTGCGCATATTGAAACCAACTGTCGGTATCATATCTTCAGCAAACTGGCCGGACTGAGAATTTAAGAGGGTAAAAGATATTTATAATTAGAACTAGCATAAGATAGACTTATAGTACATATAAAACAGATAAAGTCTTGTTTAAGGTGGGATCTAAGAGCATGCAAAGTTTCCTCACTTTTGAAAGATTTCTTCAAAAAGTTTCGTATTTATATTACATGGTCTTTCTATAGATGTTCCACTGTGGTAGATTAATCAACTCCTATTGAAAACTCAGGCAAGCCAGACCTTACTTTATATCAAGAACCACCCCAAGGCAGTTTCGATTCTCTGAAATGTCTCGGGGCATGTGGTTTCAGTTTCACTTAGCTTAAGAATTATATTTAGTTGAAGCCACATGACTCATAGCAATAGCAACAACAATAACAACAATAGAATATTTTCATATTTGCAGTCAGATTTGGAGCTCGAGGTGGAAATTATCACTGAATTGGGTTTCTGGGATAGGCAAACGACTCTAGAGCGCTGATAATGCTGTCATTCGAGCAAATAACACATATTGATTAGCGCGAGACACAATAAAAATATGTTCTAAATGAAGTTAACTGTGACAGTGCGAAACGACAGAACGTAAAAATATAGTTGATAACTGACTGCATGACGTTTCCTTCCTTCTTGTTCTTCTTCTGCTTCTGTTTCGTTTTTGTTTTCTTGTCGAAACAAAGAGAAATCAATAGCAAACAGCAAAGCAACAACAGCGCTCGATTTGTCATTTACCGTCTCTTGCTCCTGTCTATGGGTTATTTGATTCCTTCCCTGACTCTGGTATTGCCATAGCCTGCGGCACGCTGCTCTTTTGACCCCTGACCAACCGCTTAAAAGCTGGCGCCGCCCCATTTACACTCACCAAAGCAAACGAAAGGTTTTTTTCGGGGAAAAAATACTCACTGCAATAACATTGACGAATGTGGTTTTGCCAGAGAATTGGAGACCGACAAGCGTCAGTTCCATCTCCTCTTTCCAGAAGATGCTCTTGAACCAGTCCAGAATCCTGTTGATAAGCGCCAACATCTTTATTCTGTTTTGTTAATTGCTTTTCCTTTTTTCTTTGCAAATAAATGGCGTATGCGAAACAGCAGTGATATTGTATCGGAACAAATGTAATCGAACTACTGAACAAATGAACGATGAACAATATTGCTAGTTTATTTCGTTCGTTACTTGGTAAATGTTTTAATTGTTTTTATTCGAATGTCTTCGAGTTTTTATGCATAATCGACCGAAATTAATACTATAAAATTTATTATCTCCTGTCGAGTAGAAGTTTGTCTGCTAAGCTCGAACACTGAGCAAGGCCTGATGAGTAACTTAACAGCTGAGACGGCTGCAGTCCGAAAACAAAACCAGCTGTTATTTAACAGCAATACCAGCTTACAATAATCGATGTTAATAATGTATCGAATCGTGGTGACTGCCGATTCATAGCTGTTATCCACGAGCCACCACAAATAGAAATATAAACAATCTATAAAAATGGTAAGTAAACGTTTTCTTAGTTAAATTATTTGATTTATATATTAAAACTGATTAATTGCAGGCAAGAAATGCAGAGAAGGCTATGTAAGTATAGTATATATTGGAACTATGATCGTATTTTATTTACATATCTCTCTATGCCGGCAGGACAACTTTGGCGCGTTGGCGAGCCGCCAAGGAAGTCGAATCAGGTGAAAAGGAGCGCCGGCCTTACCTAGCCTCGGAGTGCCATGAACTGCCAAAGTGTGAAAAGTTTCGCCTGGAGATTATACGTGAAATATCCAAGAAAGTTGCACAAATTCAAAATGGTAAAAAATTACAGTGACACGTGAAGTAACGGAACATAATCAAATATATTTTCCAGCTGGTTTGGGTGAATTCCGAATTCGCGATCTGAACGATGAAATCAACAAGCTGCTGCGTGAGAAACGGCACTGGGAGAATCAGATATCAGCGCTGGGCGGTCCACACTATCGTCGGTATGGCCCCAAAATGTTCGATGCCGAAGGCCGCGAGGTGCCGGGCAATCGAGGCTACAAATACTTTGGAGCTGCCAAAGATTTGCCTGGCGTGCGAGAGCTGTTCGAACAGGATCCACCGCCGCCGCCGCGCAAAACTCGTGCCGAGCTGATGAAGGACATCGACGCCGAGTACTATGGCTATCGCGACGACGAGGACGGCGTGCTTATACCGCTGGAGGAGAAGATTGAGCGGATCGCTCTGCAGAAAGCCGTGCAGGAATGGCGTGAGAAAATGGCACGCGATGGCCGCATCATCGACGACGAGGAGGACGACGACGAAATCTATCCGCTCTCTGGCCCGGCGCGCGAAGCAGCCGAAGATGCCAAAGCACGCGCAGCTGAAAATGATCCACACGGACTGCTCGCCCCGCGCTTCACTGCCCACGTGCCCGTGCCCACGCAGCAGGACGTGCAGGAGGCGCTGCTGCGAAAGCGCAAACAGGAACTGCTGCAAAAATACACAGACGAAAATTAAGAAAACATTTACAATACATTTCTCATTTACATATATTTAATGTAGTTTTCTTTTTGATTTGCTTTGAAAATATTGAAACCCTCGAATTTTGGGTTAGATTTCGCAACTCTTTAAATTTCATAATTGATAAAAACGAGAAAAAGAACATGTAACTAAAGAATATTCGATCGCTTCAATGCGTTGTCCTAATTTGTTTGCTCAAACAAAAATCGTTGTTGCCTCCGGGCATAATGTAAATTGTAGTCCGATTTAATATCGAGCCCGTGGACCCCTAGACCGGCCACCGCCAAGGTTACGTCCACCTCTAGTGCCCCCTTCGGTTGCTCGACGTTGTTTCATATCTGAAAATCGCTTAGACATACGGCGCAGCTCCTCAGGCACCTCCTGCTGAGCCTCCTCCAGAATATCAATCAGCTCTTTGGCCACGCCCCAGTCCTCACGTGTGACGAAGCTAATGGATGTACCCTGACGACCGGCTCTGCCCGTGCGACCGACACGATGCACATACTCCTCTATGTTGCGTGGGAAGTCATAATTGATGACATGCCTAAAGAGCAGACAAAATGTCATAAAATGAATCAACTAGAATATACTAAATACACCCACGATACGTCCTCAATGTCCAGACCGCGTGAGGCGACATCCGTGGCAATTAGAATGCGCACCAAGCCCGACTTAATGTCCGCTATAGCTTGCTCCCGGTCGCACTGCTCCCGACTTCCGTGTATGCACTGTGTGGAATATCCACGCAGACTCAAATCGCTGGACAGATCGTCGGCACGTGCCTTCCGCCCGCAGAACACAATGATCTTGTCCGACTTGCTCATGTTGTCCAAAAACTTGCAAAGCACATGAAACTTATCCTTGTCATCCTGCAGTATCTCAATCACCTGTTTGACGGAATGCGTAGCAGCCAGATCCAGTGAGCCGACGCACACCTGTATCGGATTTTTCATATAGCTTTGGGTCAGGCGACGAACACCCGGCGGCCAGGTGGCCGATGTCATAATGGTTTGCCTATCCGGCCGTATGTCCAGCAGCACCTTTCGTATCTGCGGCTCAAAGCCCATGTCCAGCATGCGATCGGCTTCGTCCAGCACCAGATAGGTAATGGTTGATATATCGATGACGCCGGACTGCACCAGATCATTCAAGCGTCCAGGCGTACAGATGATTATCTCAGCACCTCGTTCCACATCCGAAATTTGCATCTTGCGACTGCCGCCGCCATAGACGCAAACGCTAATCAAAGGAAACAAAATCAAAATGGGATCGACTTTCGGGTTCCCACTTACGCTTTCATGTTGCGAAAGGAATACTTCTTCACCTCCATTTCGATCTGGAGGGCCAGTTCTCGCGTGGGCGCCAAGACCAGGACATTTGCACCACCTCGTGTACCACGCGGCGTGCTCTGGTATTCGGTGTGGATCATGCCAGGCAGCAGAAAGGCGAGCGTCTTTCCTGTGCCCGTTTGGGCAATGCCAATCATGTCGTGACCCTGAAGCAGAATGGGCCAGGCTTGCGATTGTATGGGCGAAGGCTTCGTGAATCCCTGCTTCAGTATTTCGGCCAGCAAATCGGGGTACTCGGCAAAGCATTGCTCGAACTTCCATACAGGATTCGGTATGGGCGCACACACTTCGCCCTCCTGCATCTCGAAGACATGCGAAACACTGATGTTGTTATTCTCCAGGCGCAGCTGCGCTACCTCCGCCTCGGACAGGTTAGCCACCTCGGGACACTCCTTGTAGAAATTTTTGGTCAACGGTGGACATTTCGCCCAACGTTTGGCCTGAGCAATTTCCTGTTGAATTGTGAAGTTTTAAATTGGCCTTTACGTTATACACTTAATTATCCTTACTGAGGCCTTGTTCAGTGCCTCCCAATCTATGGTGCCCGTCAAGTCGCCATCGTCGTCTTTTGATGAGGATGGCGCAAAGTCATAAGTACTTTTTCCTCCACCATAACTTGTATGGCTCGATCGGTCTCTTCTGTCCTCATATCGGCCAGACTTTCCGCCACCAGAGCGTCCATAGTCGGACTGACCATAGGAGTGGCCATAACTGCCACGCTTCGACGTGTGGCCATAGTCACCGCCATCGCTTTGCATCTGCCAGCTTATCTCGTCTAACGCTTTTCTAACGTTACCTTTCTCACTGCCTGAGACTGTGACCGTCTGTGCGCGCTTATCTACATCGACCCGAACTGAGAAATCTTGTTGAATTCGCGTTATATTGGAGCCACCCCGACCGATTACGCGGCCCATCATATCTGAAGAGATGTTCAGCGAAAAGCTGTAAGCGTGCTCTGCGTTTCCCCGAGAGTTCCCGTTTTTACGGCTGCCGCCATTGCCCGATCGACGACCACGAGAGTAATAATCATTATTCTTATTGTATGTAGATTCAGCGTATTTTGTTGGTTTCTCAACGTAGTTGGGGTCATCCCAATCTAATTCGGACATTTCACAAGAGAACGCAACGATTAAACTTGCTATTGGAATAACTGCAGAGTCAGCGGAAAAACGGTAAATTTTTTTAGTATTGGTGATAAAATGGCGCAACTTATTTCGCATGAATCGAGTACGCAAAGGCGTAGTGCCACACAAATTATATAGGTTAGTGAAAATGATTAGCAGATGCGCTGCAAATAATTAATTTATATATGTACTTACAATTGATGTTCACTTCACCTACAATTTTCTGGTGCCTCAATTTGATCAAAGCACAAACCAAATAAAGCAAATCAAACGAGCGCCCACAACGAAAATGAGCCAGACTGCCAATGTCAGATCACATACTGACCAGGGCTGCACTTAGGCAGGTTTCAACACTATTTACAATGATGCGATATCACTGACCAGTGGCGATATACAATAGTTTTAATTTGGCGCCAAATTTTCTATTCAAATAAAAGTCGTTTGGTATTTTTTTTTGGTTACGTTTTTATGTTTTCTATTACGGGTTACACTTCTTGGGTGTAGAGCCTTAATTTAAAATGCTTACAAACTAAACGAAATAAATCAAATTGCATACAATTCTCTCGCTCTCATTCTCTCTCATCTGTTTCTTTTTGTTGTTTTTTTTTTTATATAAATAATTAAAACTAGAAAAACACAAACACAAAACCAAACAAAATTGCTCGCTCACTTGAAAATAGTTTAAATATACAATACATACACATACATGCAATTATAGGTTTGAAAAGCGTGACTGAGAGTACAATATATATATACATATATGCATATATATACATATATGTGCGTGTGTGTATGTGTGGGTGGATACAGTAGTCGCATAAAACTTAGAACAGTTTTGATAATATAGTGTAGATATAGTAAACATCTCTCTAATTGGGGATTTGGATTTGTGGACTTGTGGATTTTGGGCAAGTTAGCAGAAATATTTGTAATGCGCTTGTAAAGTTCATTATATAATCTTTTCTTGTTGTTTTTTGTTTTTTATATGATTATTATTTTTGTTTACTATGTGAATAGTTAAGATTTGCTTATGATTATAAATTATACTAAATTAAACATTACGAGGTTTTTAAACAATTTATAATAGCAGCACAAGATTTATATAGTTTGATGCTTTACGAAATATATAGTTGATCTATTTTGTATCTGGTTCTGTGTGATCTAAGGTTAGATTACAAATGATTTAAAATTACAAATTAGACTAAATATTTCCCCGTTAGCATTCTTCAAAAACTTTTGTTTTTTCTTCATTTCTTTTTCAGAAGTTTTCATTTGCTTTTCTCTGTTTTTAGGTACAAAATATACACGCTCAATTCATAGAGTAGTTGTAAGTGAGGCTAGCTATCAATCAATCAATCCATCAATCAATCAACCAATCAATCCATTCAATCATGCTCTCTGTATTATAGTATATAAAATACGAAATTTCGCATCACTTAATTGTACACATAAGTTTTATTTTATTCACAGCTTTGGGGCGTCGGTGGCGTCGCCTCCGTCTGATGCATCAATCGCTCGACGTGGCCGCCACCAAGTTGTTGTTGTTGTCGCCATTGGCCATTGTGGGCGCCAGCTCACAGCTGGGCGTGGCTGGCGCCTCCCGCGGCAGCGGACTATGCTGGCTGGCATTGTGTATGGATATGCAGGATATGGATTTTGGTATGTTGGGCGTGTTGTAGCTGGGCTCCAGATTGAGACGCAGCTTCGCCGGCGAGTTGCGCTTGAAGAGTGCCAGCGGTCGCGTGGGCGACAGCGTCGCCGCCGTCGACGTTGCAGCAGGTGTAACAGGTGCGGGCGCAGCAGGTGTAAACTCTTGCGATGTTGAAATGGAGTAGATGCCGCTGCTGCTATTGGAGCACGGCGAGTCCAATTCAGTGGCAGCTGCCGCTGACGCCGCCGCCGCTGCCGACGTGCAGGGCGTCTCGTCCGGCGTGACGGGCGGAGAGGTGAGGCGCGATGAGCAATTGCTGCCGGCAAAGCTGCTGGCGCCACTGTCCACATCATCATAATCATAGACATCCTCGTCCATGGCCTCGCTGTCCGACTTGGACTTGCGCGGCACTGGCACCGGACGTAACTCGGCCTCCTCCTCCTCCTCCTCGGGCTCTTCCACGAGCTGACTAGATGCTGACGCATTGCTGCTGGCAGCGGGCGATGCGGATGGGGACACCGTGGGCAGCGGCGCCAGGGCGCCGCTCTTGAGCAGGCTCTGCTCTAGTTCGAGCAGCTGGCCCATGAAGTTCAGATTGGGCGAGATGATGGGCCGGGCCACTTTCACCAGCTTGTAGGCCTCGATCAGCGACAGCGACTTGTACCGCATGACGTACGCAATGGCGATGGTGGCGCTGCGCGAGATGCCCGCGTGACAGTGTAGCAAAACGCGCGAACCTGTTTTCCGTGCATCCTCTGCAAGAAACAGACCAGAAAGAAGAAGAGAAATGAGAATTGTTGCAAATTGCATTTAATAAAATAATATTAAAAATAATAATATTAATATTTGCTTATCAGTTGATAAGGCGCCTCGATTTGCCCCAACAATTGCCAATTAGTAACGGCAAATGCAAAAATAAATAAATAAATAAAAGTTACAACAAAATTATTATTCAGCAGCAGCAGCACGAAAAATTTTATCGACAACGCAAAATAATTGCTGCCAGCTTACGCGCTCTCGCGCTCTCTCATTCTACAAACACACACACACACGCGCTCACACATACACATAGATGCTCTTCCGCTCACTCGCTTGGAGAAACTTTTTTGTTGCCGCGGGCTTTTAAACTGTGAATGTTGTTGTTGCTGCTGATATTGGCGCTCGCTCAGCGCTGTCAATAAATTGTAATTGTATGCGTGTATTTCTCTCACGCTAGCGTGTATGCGAGTGTGAGTGTGTCTCTGTGTGTGTGCTGTTTGCTGTGCAATGGATGGATGAGTCATGCAAACGCTTTATTGACAAACACAGCAATCGAGAATATTTACACACACACACACACACACACACATACACAAGCGCGCGCACATTAACTCATAATTTACGTTGTTATTTTTGGGCAAGATAACATACGCCAGGCCAGGCAGCGGCAGCGGCAGCATACACAGCTTCGTTTAGCCTTTACTTTTCTGTTTTATACTCTTTTATGTATGCGTGTATATGTATATGAATTACTATTGGGGTGGTGCTGAAATAGCAACCACCCTACGCAACATTTTTCTTGCCTCTGGCTATCTAATCGCTGAAGCGGGGCGGCCGTGCAAGCTCAGCCTTGCAGTTGCTAATCAATGATTACTCATATAGATACACATACACACACACACACACACTCATTTGTTTGTGTATTTGTATATACTTATAAGCGTGTATACACTTGTCTGATTTCCAAACACGGCACAACTGATAAGCAGCATTTCGAGCCTTGCAATTCGATTAGTCATCGTGGTGTTCGTCAGCGGACTCTTCGCCAAGCTGGCGCCACCTATGGGCAGCCCTTTGCAGCCGCTGTTTACAATCGCCCCCTGCCAGCAGTTCCCTCAATACGGTCAATAGTCGTGTTATCAGTGATAAGAATTTTTTGCAACTACATTGCGTATAAATCCTCGATTGAATTGCGCCTGGAAATTTCGAGTGGTTAGCAAAGGCAATTTATCACAAAACAAGCCACAGCAAACACACACACATACATACATGAACACGCACACTACGCGATTTATCAATGAAACGAGTGCAAAGTGTTGGCCTGATAAGCAAGCCGACTATTTGCTGTTGTTGTTGTTGTACGTACTACAAGTAACTGTATAAAATAAGCACACACACACACACAGAGAGAGAGAGAGACATATACACAATATGTCTTTGAAGTGTGGCCAGGAAAAATCAAATCAAGTTAATGCTTATCAACATTAGGCATTGAGAGCCATATGACATAAAAAACAAGTTAACAACGGCAACAACGATGATAATGCAATTATGAGTCCGCACAGGTGGAAAAACCATTATAAATAATAGTCATAAATAATAACAAATTATAACGATAAGTGTGAGCAAATACAGTGGACAAACAGCTGAAGCAGTTGGCAAAGTTCAAGATAAGTTAAAATTGTAGAAAAATACAAATTTTGAAAAATACTAATATATGCATGTAAATAAAAAAATTTAAAAATTCAATATAAAAAAAATAAATTTAATTTATATAATTTCGATTATTAGTTTCTTTTCCAAACTTCAAATTAACATTAATATTATATATTGTTTGTTCAGAATTCTTTATTTTGAAATCTCATAAAATACTAGTTTTAAATTTTAATTGATGTGTTTTAATATTTCAACGGGTTTTCCTTTAGACTAAATAAAATTTGGTTTGCCAATCAGCTGTTTGTTCGCAGAGCTATTATTGCATTATGATGATAAATTTGTATATAAATTCTTAGCCACTTCAGCTGTCTATTTTTTGTTAAGGATGATGTCCATACATACATATATCTTTATACATAGTCTAGCCTAAAAATAGGCATACTCATCACAGCTATACATGTGTATGTGCGTGTGGGTCTCTTGTCGTCAGCAGACAACTGGTCACCGTGCGCCTGCTGCTCATAAATCCTCTTAGTTAATGACCCCGTCGCACAGACAGTTAAAAACGCGCATAAAACGCGCCATAAACGCGCCCAACCCGCATTGCCCAATGTGTGTGTGACTCATTGGACGTCGCACTAAAACAGACAGTGGGCCAAGTCACTATTAGCCCATCTTAGACTAGGCTAAAAGGCCGCCAAGAGGGGAAGAACTTGCCAAACAACTTGATGTTCTTTCTCAGTGCTGGCTAACTATATAAAGATATATGTATGTATGCGTATATGTAAGTATTTCCAGTGAGATCACTTTAAGCGGAACTCTGAAATCATAAATCACAGTTGACTAATAGAAGAAGCTAGGCATCAGTGGATAAGGATATTACAAACCTATAGATGAACAAGAATTTCAAAATAATCATGAAATACCCAAGCGGATCAATGAAATGTTTTTGGAAAATCCTAGTTATGTATCACTTAAATACAATTATTACAAAAATATAGAGAGCAAGAAGAAGAATGTTAAAATAATGATGAAATGCTCAAGAGAAATCATGAAATGTTTATGATAAAAATCTATAAACAGCGAAGTGACTAAATCAATGAATAATCAGAATCCGGGTTCAAAACCCAGTTGAGCATGAATTAAATGCCCAATGGGGATCTTTGAAATGCACTTGTAATATTATCGCAAGACTGTATAGTATAGAGTCTATACTTTTGGAATTTAAGAAAGAAAGAGACATTACAAAGATATAGAAGCTGAACAAGAGGTAGTACTGCATCTGATATATAGATCTATGCAATGATCGATACGGTCTTACTTGATTTAGGAATAATAGATAATATGTCCTAATCAATAAATAAATATAACAACCTGAGTTACTCTAGATTTTTGCTCGTAATTTTTTTTTTAGATCATGATGCCAGTCGCGTAAATATGTGTAGATTAATCTTGAGATAATGAATAGAATTAGCGCTATTTAAGTTGGTTTATAAAATGGTATATGACATCAGGTCTTATACATGTATATATGACTGAAAGATCCTTGATTGTTTGCGCTTGCATCATTTGATATTATAGAAATGCACTGACTAATACCATAAATAAACAGATATAGTCGGAATTTGTGGAACTAATGAAAGAATATGTTGTACTGATAATGAACAATGTAGGAGCAGAGTATTATATATATAATACATATAGTTATATATTTGAATCACGTTTAATATCAGTACGATTTCATCATATAAATGATATAATTTGCAAGTCTCGCTGAACATTCCTTTTAGATGATCCATGTTCCATGCTACAAGTTCCACATTCCCAGGCATACCTTCAACGGAAGTTACGTAGTCATTGATAGATCAATTTATATGAAACGGAACTCGAACTAAGGCCTGGCAATCACCAATGGGAGATTGGAGACTGTGGAAACCGTCTGTCGAACGGTATATACATGCATACATCTAATTTTTATCAAGAAAAAGCCGTTTTAGATGGTAATTGGCAATAGCCTGACCATATGCATATTGCTTATGCCACCGGGCCCAGTATTAGTAATCATCAATTACGGTGCGACATTTATGACTAAACGAAGCTGGCGGCATAGCCCAGCGATGAGTGGCTCTGAATCGTGTCTATTAAAGCGCAATCCCATTCATAGGGCTGTCGGCGACGCGGCGTCAACGTCGTGACTCCAAATTGGGGCGGCTGATGCGTAATGCCAACTTTTGGTAGCCAAAAAGTGCCGGGCGACCGTGTGTCGGATGATTAAGTGCAACAGAGGCAACAACCTACGCGATCGCCTCTGCCTTTGGTGCGTCACAGAGAACAGAGAACCGAGAACAGGGAACTGGGCCAAACAGACGGCGCGACTATCCGTTGAGAATAATGTTATTGTTCCCATTCTCAGATCATTTTCACTTTTTGGCGATGCGCGGCTGCTGCTGCTGCTGCCAACGATGATGATGATTAAGCCAGGGCGCAAAGGGTCAGCCAGACCGATTGCCACTCGGTTACCTTGCAACCGACTCCTGTGAGTCATGGCCAGAAGCGAAAGAGACTGAAACAACCACCAGACCAAAGCCAGAGCCAAGCAACATGATATCGTCCATATATGTATGTGTGTACACACATATGACTCTTCTCATGTGTAGGTGTATATGAGTGTGCGTGTGTGTGTGTGTGTGTGTTGCTTGTCTGTGCTTGCGTCTCGCCGGGCAACAAGTAGTTTGTTTGTTTTAAAATATTTAATTACTTTCGAGTTGCTGTTAATACCCTGTACCCATTAAAAATGATCAAAGGAAAATGGGGTATACTTAAATTTTGACTGCGCATGCAACAGGCAAAAGCACTGCATAAATATTATTGTGACATCAAAGGTTGGGAGGGGGGATATGACACTAGATTGGCTATCTAATTGCATGCATCATAGGAAATTTAGTAAGAATCGATATATATCGATTACTATGATAAGGATTTTTGTATATATAAATATAAATTTTTATAGAATATATTTTGAATAATATATTCTAGTAATCCGCAATAGATTAACATCAATCTTCCCGTATGATTTCTAAGCCATATTCAGAGAGCTTTACAGAAGTGTGAAACACCTTGATACAGTTAACTTGACTTGATGAATACCTTAAGCTACTCTTACATATTAGTAACATAATTTCAACCCATAACATTCCAATAGCTCACATAGAAATACATCTGAGCGCTGCTTAATGAGACAAAATTATTCAAGTATTAAATCCATACTATATTAAGTCATTAAAAGAACTCACGTTCCCCCTATCTCTCTGTAAATGTTTATACATATATGTCACGGCTGTAGTGACTCTGAGTCAAGCACGCCCAAAAATAATCGTAACGCTTACTCATTGAGCTGCGCCTAGGCAGCGCCAGCGCCAGCGTCAGCGCCGCATCGTAATCGTTCCGAAGTCCATGCTGCAATCGGGGCAGGTGCTTCCTTAGGATGAACGACACACACTCCATTGATGCGGACCATGAATCATCAGTCGGTCAAGCAGCTGATGGATATGATGGATATGCAGCTGACCTTCAACTTGACAACGACAACGACGACGACGACGACGACGAGTCATACGGAAACAAAGCAGTTCCAAGTTCGACTTGAGAGATTTGCGCGCCGCCTGCACTTTGATATTGCCTTCAACCCAAAAACCCGGCCACTAATAATGAGCGGGGTGAACATTGAAGGGGTATACACTTATGTATATTTATATATCTACATATATCGGACCGGCTCGTGATATTGTGATTCATAATACGCGAAAAGTTTTTATAAACAAATTCAAGAATTTTGCGAGCAACTCGAATGCTGATCTCTCGCGCCTCTCTCTCTCTTTCTCCCCCTCTCTATCTTTCGCTGTCTCGCTCTGAGTAAGACTGAGTCTCATGGAGATCGGTCGGAGGCGTTTGGTATTTCTTCCTTGTAATAATACAGTGCGAATGATGAAGTGTTTTCATACAAATTTCTTGCGCTCGGCACAGTTCGAAAATTTTCAAAATTCCTGCACACAGAAAGAGATTTGTGTGTATTTTTGCTTATTTTTTGTTTTTTTTTGTTTTTTGCATTTTATAAATAGCTCGCTGACGAATATTGAAATTATGTGCACGGGGCCAACAAAAATGTCGCCTCGAGGCCGCTCGTTGCGTTAGTCATACGACGGCTAGCGATCGGACGATCGGGCGATCGAACATTGGAGCGTTCGAGCAATCCCCAGGGATTGCAGGATTACTGGGCATTGGGTAGCAGCATTGGGTATTACTATCGCTAGCACAGTTCTCGGCAAATACCATACTGTTCATGGGGTGCATGTAAACTTGACTC
Source organism: Drosophila navojoa (assembly GCF_001654015.2). The sequence continues at coordinate 53,143 of NW_022046013.1, forward strand.
GCGCTCTTATCTAATCTATTTGCTCGTCAGACCTGTCTGATAAAAAAATAAAACTTCAGTACTAGTTATTGCGTATGTATGTGTGTGCCATTATCAAATAGAGATATATTTTTATATACACCTACATATGTACATCTGGAAAGGTAAATGAAAGGCTCGGGCTCCGTTTCGAGTTTATTTAGCTGTGCGTCAACTTGAATGCCTCGGCATGCCTCAGAAGAGGCCTCTCTCTGTTGGCCAGATAGTAAACTTCTGATAAGTTAACTGCACAAATATATACATACATACATATGTATATAGACTATAAACATACATTATTTGTATATAGAGCTAAACATATACGATGACTGCTCGAAAAGTCGAAGTTTTTAGAAATTTCTTTCGTATTTCTAACAATTTGATAAGGGATTTATACGTAGTACATAATTCTTTGAACTATTCATGAAATTTTTCTTTCGTCTTAAAAATATTTGATAAGAAATTTGTATAAAATTCTCAATTCTTTGAAATTTTTAATAAAATTCTGTAATGTTTTGTTTTCAAATATCATTGAATAAACTGAATTTTTATGCCCATCACCTGTGAGACCAGAGTGTACCCAATTAGCGTGCCTCCACTGTGCCTATCGTGTACAGTCAGTGGTGTTATTAAGGTACAGTCTAATCAGACAGGCTGGCGTTACTTTCGAAAATTGATTGGTTGGGCCTTTGGGGCTTGCTTATCGTATGTCAAACGGTCGCTTGCGCTGGGCTTGATTGGTTTCTAGGCCAAGTGGGGCCGTGCAGTGCTGAAAAGCTCATTTACCTATTTATGCTCAACTAGTGTTAATGACAAAAGTCGAGTCCAAGCATAATGAGACATGAGCAACACACGACAATTCACTCGTAATGAGACGTAGCTTTCAAGCAACACTTAGCGGTGCTTGCCCCCATCTCGCTCGCACGCTCACACACGCATGGCCACAACACAAAGTGCTGTTATATTATGATGAATGAATGAAACGCAGCAGCAGCAGCGGCAGCAGCAGCAGCGGCAACAATGAGAAATCATAAGTAGTATAAGAAATACAGACAATCATAAAAGTAATAATAATAATAAGCATAAGGTGACGACGGACCCAACAACAATGACACAAAACGAATGCGCAAAAGGCAGGCAGGCAGGCAGAGGCAGTGCCAGTGGCATTAGCAGTCGGACGAACGGGACGGCACGATACGAAATGGGAGGGAGGGAGGTGGTGTGGTGGCAACGGCTGAAGCGAAATCATGACTCATAGCACTCGTTCACAATATTATTATATATTTTTTTTCTTCTTTTATTTCGTGCCTGAGTACTAATGTGTTTTGGCAGCAAACAGCGAGCGAGTGAGAGAGAGAGTGGTGAGAGCGCGAGAGCTTGGTGTGAGAGAGCGCTGAACAGAGAACAGTTACAAATACAATGCACACTTTGAACATGTTCTTCGCTTTGGAGAGAGAGAGAGAGCTGGGCAGCAAAGGAGTTGGGGTAGTGCGTGGGTGTTGGGTGATTCTTCCTGAAGCTGCCAGACAAATGCGTATGGAAGATGATCAAGCGAAATTAACAGCTGTTGCTGCACACGCACCTGACAGCAACAGCAACAGCAACAGCGGCAGTGGCAGCAGCAATCAAGATGCCAGCCAGCTGTGACGTCAACGTCAGCGCATTGTCGAGGCCACGCATCAAGGATAATGCTACAACAACAACAACAACAGCAACAGCAAGAAGCGATGACTCATAAACAGGAACTAAACGACGACGACGGATAATAACAGCAACAGCAATCGAACAACGTCGACGTCGTCGTCCTGAGCGACGTGCGCTTAAAAATAGAACATATGCCAACAAGCAGAAGCAGCGACCCAGCAGCGCAGCGGGCAGCGGGCAGCGACAGCCACAGCTGGCGGGGGTGAAGTGCCGTTGGCAGCGTCGGCGGCGCTGGCGGCAATAAATAGCAACAATAAGACGAGAAAATCGATGCGGATGGCTGAATGCTACAAGGAGTGTGCCCCGGTAAATATATATATATCTTAGTGTGTGTGTGTGTGTGTGTGTGTGTGTGTGCTGTTCCACATTGCATGTAAACGAACGATGAGTCATGCGGCATGTCTACAGTGGCGGCAAAAAAGCATGTACACCAACAACAGTGGCGGCAGCTAGAAGAAGCACAGCCAAGGGTGAGGGCACTCGGGCAGGGTGACAACCCTTATCAGAAAGGACGCTTCACAGTGGTTGCGCTTGTATGGGGAGAGCGGCCAAAAGTACTTCTAGTGGAGATA
>NW_022046013.1:55446-79550 GCF_001654015.2 Drosophila navojoa
TCAAACAAATTAATTTCACAATAACAATTTGATTAGTTGACTAGTAATTTTAATTGGAAATTAGAGTAAATACCTTGTACTTCAACATCCATACTAAAAAAATTAATCTGGACCACTTAAGATAACGTCTGACCACTTTGAAATGCAACGCTAAAGTGAAAAAAAACTTACTGAGCGCATCAGCTGTGCGAAAATGAACACGTTTTCGGCATTTCAATGCTATTTTTAGAAAGTACCAGTGAAAATCTAGAAAAACCCGGTTTGCCATTAAGAAGTTTGGACATTTACGAGTCAATTTGTGTGGGTTTTGTCAAAATTGGTTGCGATGGATTTTTTGACTTTTGGCCTATGGGCGCAACCACTGTGCGCTTGCGGTTGTGTCGCTGTCGCTGCTACTTCAGCTACGGCTAATATGCATAAAATTTCCATTCACACACACACACACGCACACCCAAATAGAGATTTATGCGTAATGGCGTAAATGTGGAACGCTGAGCTGGACGACAGCGTCATCGGCCATTATGCAAAGAGCAAACAAAACCAAAACACAGGAGCAGCACAGTCGCCGTCGCCGTCGCGGTCGACATCGAAGTCAAAGTCGAAGTCGTAGTCACAGCCGAGTCGCAACAACGACGACAAACAATGACGACGGCAACGGCGTCGCAGCCGCCATGCTGTCTGCCAACGCCAACACGCAACAACAGCAACAACAACAACAACAATGACGTCGCTTTGCCGACGAATGCCGTGGAAAGCGTAGGAGCTGGCAGGCGCTCAGAGGATATGGGAAGTAGGCGGGAATTGCTGACCCTTCCAACAGTTAGGCTGAAGCCAGGCAGACAAATTGTTGTGTATACCCTACGCACTTTTGATGGGGTATATCTATGCTCAGAATGTGTTGCTTAAAAAGTTGAAATTTGGCTTCTAAAATTACATAAACTACGGATTGAAATAAAAAAAAAATAAATAAATAAAAAATAATAATAATAATAATAATAATATTCAAGATATAAATTTTAATTTAATAAATTTATAAATAAAAGTCAGCATTAAACCTCATACTTTCAAATGAACCTAGTTTAATTTGTTTGCTGTTTGAATTTGCTTAAAATTTCTTGTTCAATTTTACAAATTTCGCAAACAAAAACTAAGATAAAAGCTTTAAAGATATCCTTGAATTGCTCTTAAAGTTTCATATGAAATAGAACACAATTTTTCTATTTATTTTGTGTTGAAAATATTTTCCTAAAATACAATTTGATGATTCAATAATTTTCAATATACCTAATGTCCTATTGTTTATTTTTATATCTCTACATATTTTCAACTTATTTATAATCTTCAAGAACAAGTGTCAAAATATTTTATTACATTTTTAAATTAGCCGCACGCGATCTACGAAAAGTCGACCCAAAACACATTTGTCAATTGTTTTCAAATAAAATATTTATAAGCCAAAAAAAATATATATATGTATGTATATGTATTAAAAAAAAAAAAAAAAACGAAAAATGCTAAGCTCGTGCGCCCACGTGCCGCTTACTACTTAGGCTAGTTATACAAAAGCAACAACAAAACATAAATAAATTAAAAATAAAAAAAAAAAAAATTATTATAAATGTAGAAGAACTTTTGTTGGGAGAAAAACGAAAATGGAAAAATGCGATTGACGTCAGCAAAATATTCCACGGCTATAGATACTATAGCACAGACGGAACATTCAAATACACACATACATACATACATATATACACATGTATATGTGTGTAGACATACGTATTACACTTAAAATTAACTAAATATACGTGCTTCTTCTTCCATATGCCTTGAAAACAAGAGAGAAATTAAAAGAAAGAAAGAAAAAACTGCTTATGGCAGCAGAAAGAAGCAAATATTACGAAAATACAAAAAACAAAGGCAAAAATGAATTTTCCGTTACGCAAATCTGACACCAGCTGCCTCTGCCCCTACCACTGCCCCGCTCCACATATCCTCTACACGTAATGCCCTTTTTTGGCCAGTCACGTTTTACGTGAGCTTATCCGATATCGATTATTGGCAGCACTTACCTATGAAATCGAATGCCTCCTGAAAATATTGTTTAATATTTTGATGGGGCGTATCGCTGGCAGGTATTTGCATATACTTCAGACCCTGCAGATGACTCTCGCTGGGACTTTGGCAGGTAACATTCAACACACAATTGGCGCCCACGCTGCTGGGATCGTCCGCATCCCGGCCGTTGCCCAGCAGCAGATGTGGGAATACTGGCGAAGCGGGATGTGTTTCGATATCTGCAAAAGAAATCAAACGATTTATTGATTAGATATGTATATGCAAATTTTCGATGGTGGTGGAAAAACTCTTTAATTACGTTTTGATTTAATGAAAATCGCTATAGACTTAAGACTAATACTATAGTTTCCTTATCTCTAAAGATTTACACAATACGAAATCTTATCTATGCTTATCAAATCAAACAGTTTTTAATTTAAATAGAACTTTCTTCATTTCAAAATAATGTTGAACTTCTTAGAATTTGATGATATTTTTTAATATTTGTTTATGATTAAAAATGTTCTTTGAATTTACTTTGATTCTTTGAATTTGTACTTTGAATATTTTTTATAGAACTTTGCTCTTAAATCAAAGAGTTTTTATAATTTTTATTTAAGTTGCAGATTTAATGACTTGTTTTTTTGTTTTTTTGATAATTGGCAATCTAAAATTAATTTTTTTAAATATTTTAAAAATTGATTTTACAATTTTCACAATAAATGGAAAAAAGTTAAGCTATAGATTGGAAAACTTTTTCCATTTTTCCTAAAATTGTTACAATGATTCGTGCTTTCTTTTTTTCAGTGTAGTATCTGTCTAGCTCTTTCTTTGGGGTCTGCCAATTGCGATGTCATGCAACAAAAGAGCCGTTGCCACAAATGATGTTGATGATCAGCGCTGTGTGTATCTATTGTTGTGTGCAACTGTCTCTGTGTGTGTGTGTGTCCGTCTCTTTGTATGTATGTGTGTGTGTGTGTGTTTACAGCAGCGTCTAAATTTCGTACAACAAATTGTTGTTTATTTTTGTTGCTGCTGCGCCTTCGTTTCGTTTGTTGTTGCATGAGTCATTCGAGCAATCGCACACAGTTTAGTTTTATTGGCATTTGCTGTGGGCGGCTGCGGGCCAAGCGGCCCGGGGTGGCGGCTCGGCTCGACTAGGCTGGGTGGGTGGGTGGTTGCCGTGCGCGGGGGTGGTTGGATGGGTGATTGGATTGGGTTGTCGGAGGTGCTGCCCTCTACCCCCACTTGAGCTCCCCCCGCCGCGTTTGCGGTCGTTTAGCCATCTCACACAATATTTTGCGTCGTTTTTTCTCTATTTTCTGTTGGTTGGGTTCGTAGCACTTTCAATGAGGCGCACAATCGTTCAGTTCATCTATCTTTGTATCTGTGTGTATCTATCTATCTATCTATGTGTCTATTGTGGGGCCTATGCTTAGTTGGCTGCGCAGCATTATGCTGCGGGCTCTTTCCAATTCATCGATTATTTCTGTCGTTCGCGTGTTAATTGATAGCCAAGGCAACAACTGGCCCAATGTTTTGGGCCCATGCACATACACACACAAACACACACACATGCAGGCTTGCATTTAGTATTTGTAATTACACTTTGTGGGTCACAGTGTGGCACGGAAATCAATTGCATTAGTCATACACCTTGAGGGTAAGGCCCACCACACAGGCACACACACACACATTAATACACAGGAAAGCGACCCCAAAAAATATGTGATTTGTCATAGTATGAAATGCGGGGTATTTACGCCATCTACTGATAATAATGAGCATATTGAACAGTAAGTGCGAAAACAAACACAATTAAGTATATGCAATTAAATTACAACAACAGCAACAGCAACAGTAAAACGTACAAATTATGACTCAAATGCGATAGGGGCCCAGTGACGTAAACAGGAATCGAGAATGGCTAAATGCATTGGAAAGTACTAACAACTATAGCCATTGAAGTGACCTGTGCGTGTAAAGCTCTCGAAAACGTGTAGCGGCCAGAGCGAGATGGCAACAAGAAATCTCAGCGCTGTCATAAAAACTGCGCGACATTGAAATCTATTTGCATCACAGTGCGATCACATGGCTGACCAGTGACAGCAAAATACAGGAGCAGTCCTCTCCCGCCCACCATCTCTCCCACTCTCTCCTGCTGACTTACACATTCAGCAATAAGATTTAGGGCTGAGCTCATGGGCTTTGTGTACTTTTTGCACTTTACGCAAAAGCTCAGCCAGCAAATAGCGTAACGTAATGAGTAATTTGTTACATTCGGCAATACAGCTGCCAAAAGTTCGACATTGAACATTTCGCGCTACTATCTTAATTTGTAGTTTTTCTTTTCTTTCACTGTTTGCTTTTTGCTTTTGTCAAGTGCACTTAGTATTATTGTTCTTGTTGTTGGGCATGTTTTGCTGCTTGTGGTGCATATGTTGTATATTTCATAACGTGCGAAAAGAATGAAACAATCTGAATGAGAGCAACAATGGCATCATGTTTATCATGGCAGCACGTGCTAAAACAAAAACAACATTGTTTACTTATAATGTTAAGCAGAGCTTTACACAGCGCGTGTGTGAACGGGCGAGCATGTGAGTGAGCGAGAACGGAAGAGAGGTAGGCAGGTAGATTGCAGCAAAGAGCGAAAGCTAATCAAGTGTGTAGTGTTGGAGAAGGTCTCTCTAAGCTAGGCTGTCGCTGATGAGGAAATGAAATGCAATGAAAAGCACAAACAGCGTACATGCAAATATGCAGATAACAGATTTGACAGCTGATAAATGTGCAGTGAAAATAGATAGCTGTAACTGGAAGTAGAATTGCGATTGCAATGCGAACTGGTTCATTTTAGCAAGTGTACAACACTTGCATATTCTACGTACATGTGTATTTAGTTACAGTTATTTGGTTACAATTACAGTTACAAGTTAACTTACCGTAAACCGCCGGACTGGAGCAGCTGCGCATGAGCGGCGGCGTTCGGCCGCCATTGCTACCAGCGTTCATCGCTGCCGCCGTTGACGTCGCCGTCAGCTGTTGTTCGTCACATGCCAGATTTTCCCTGGAACGCTTGTTGTTGGGATAGTCCTTATGATTAGCTGCAATACAGAAAAATTGATTATATATCGATTTCTTTGATTTGAATTGAATTTTTGTTCGCTACGCTTGGTTGTGATCAAATGACGTCAGCTCTCTCGATCTGAACCAATACCTAAAAACTTGTCGCGCCGACTCACATGAATACATTAAGAAATACATACATACATCCGTACATACATACAATTCAAATCAAATAAACAACAACAACAGCAAAAAACCGCAAATATTCGCTGCTGCTGTTTGACAAACTGACGTAAGACATTTATTTCGGCACGCAGCTTGATTAGCGCACAAGGCAGAGCGAGGCGAAAACGTAACCAAAGCGAGGCCCAAAATGCAAAGCTTTACACGAGACAAGAGAAAAAGGGCACACAGAGCTTGGAAAGCGCTTATCATTGGAATGAATGGCAGAAGCAAAGGCGATCATATACATACGCAAATACATACATATGTATGTGTGCTAGTATATGGCTGTGTGTGTGTGAGGAGTAGAAACCTTATCAGTCACAGCGGCTGCCGCTTAAACAGTTTCTAGTGACTGGCTAGTGGTTGTAGCGTTTTTATGCTGAGCAAGACACAAAAATAATAATAATAATAAAAAACACAAGCAAGCAACAATTTGTAGAGCTGAAACTTCGCTTATCAGTTTCCAGCGACCTCAAAGCCTCAAAAGCCAAAAACCAACAAAAAAATGTATGTATGTGTATAAAGTTTTCACTCGCGGCAGGAAATGTTGTGCTGCCTCTTGTTGTTGTGGCTAACAGAAACAAGTCAAATCGCATGCCAATGCACCGAACATACATACATACATATGTACATGCAAACATATACACACATACATAGGTATGTAAACTTGCATGTATGTGTGTGTACTGAAACTTCGCCAAGTTTTAGAGTTGTTGCTGCCCGCTGCCGACAGAGGCTGTTGCTTTTTCTTCTTGTTGTTGCTGTTGCTGTGCCGATGAATTCGTACTCGAAAGGTCGTTTCAAAGCGGGTTTCGTTGCCAGAGTTGCCAGTCTGTCGCACAAACCTGCTTTGCTTTACATTTTTTTCTCAACGAACCAAAAAAAAAAGCTTCTTTTTTCGTTTGCTTTTATTTCTGAAAGACACGCGAATGTGAGTCACGTATGAAGTAAGTAGAAACCGACGCTCTGCCTCTTCTGACTTCGCGTCTGACTCGTTAAAAACGCTGGCGAATGAGCGCGCAGGGCGCGCAGAGGCAGGCGTCGGCCTGCACGGCAGACAAACGTTGACGACGCTTACACTAAACAATAGTGCTGCTGCCTTTTCAGTATGTATAAAATAAGGCTAGTGCAAGTTGCGAATATTTGGCAAGCAAACTAGCGGAAGCAAAGCATTCGACCTCCATAAGAATTGATAATTTACTAAAACCATTAATTGGCTCCAATAAAATGATACATTTACGATTATGATGACGGGCTGCAGCAAACAAGCCGCAATTTCCGCTGGCTGCCGCTTCAAAAAAGCTAAATTTGACGGGAAAAAAAGCATACCCGACCAGCACTGCTTACTACTGCTGCTTACGTGTGTGCTATGAGCACCGCTCTCGCCCCTCTGTCCTATAAGCGGGCTGCGCTTGAGCGCGCAAAGTTTATAAAGTAAACAGCAGGCATTCCAAGCGGGAAAATTGCCTCGTTTTTTAATCTCAAAATACTTTGAGTGAGTAATTCTAGCTAATATGAATTAAATATTTATTCTCAGATTTTGTTTTCTTACTTACCGCCAATGCGATTGTTGTTGTTGTTGTTATTGTTTGGTAATGGCATAAATAACAGTAGACACGGCGCTTCTCTCTTTATCCGCATTTTTATTTCACTTTTATGACTCACGCTGTTGCTGTCTCCGTCGCGCTCACAGCAATTGCGTGTTGTTGACGTTGCCGTATTGTTGCTGCTGCTCTTGTTGTTGTTGTCGTTGCTGTTGTTGTTTAGTTGTAGCTGCTGTTGCTCGTTTCACACACATACAGCAGAGCACATACACACAGAGCTCTCAAACACTTGACTGGTTTAAATTTAATATTTATGCTGCCTATTTGGTATATAATCTCTTTTATTATTATATTTTGGGGAGGTACGAGTATGAGTCTTGTGTATATTATTGGTTTATTAGATAATCCCAGTGTGCTTATTCGTAACACTTGTTGAGCGAGCACTTCCCGTTCCCGTTCTTCTTGTTGTTGCTGCTGCTGTTGTGTTGTATTTCCACTTGTTGTTGCGTTTTCAAAATTTTGAACACGCGCACATTTATTTAATTGTTGTACAAAATGTTGTACGTTCTCGTTTCTATTTCTGTTTAAGTGACGATTACGCGCAATGCCAATAATTCTGGACCAGCTTGATTGGTTATGTGATACACAGCGCTACAAGATCACGTTTCTGATCTCTCTCGATTCTCTATCAATAAAGTTTCGTATCACTGCGACACGTATTTAGTAGGTTAATCCACTAAGTTCCCATGCTATAGTCTGTGTGGTTATATTTGTTATGCGGAATATTTCTTTCCAACAATATTGTCTGTTTTATTTTTTTCTTTTGAGCTCGCGTATATAAATCGACGTCCGTTCTACTCGAAAGTCTCTCGCGCTATGACAACAAACGAGGTGAACCCCGACAGAAGTAACGCTGATACGAAACGAGCTAACCAATACAGCTATACTAAAATAGCTGCTGCATGGTGCGTGTGGAAGCGAGAGAGTGAGTGAGAGCGCCATAACATCTGTTGGTTGATGCAAAAGAGAAAATACCAAAAATGGTGTTAAAATGTACTAAAAATGACCTGTTATGCGTACAAAAGGCGGGAAATAGAGTTATCAGAAAACTTGTTACGGAAAACGTAAATATTGCATATAAACACTAACCATATGTTAACTCTATGATTAGTGATATGAATTAGTTTGACTATAACAATTATCATGCATTTGAATTCTTAAGTATTATATAAATCCATTAAAAAAATCATCTGAAATATAAAAGAATCAATTTTATTCAACTAGCTTTGCAATTTTTTTAATTTGTGAAATTCTTAAACATTTGGTAATTTTTTTTATAAGCAATTGGAAACAATTTGAATTTAACGAATACTGATTATTTGAATGCCTTTCAGACACTTGGTATTTTTAGTATTAAAAGTATGTTTCTTGGTTCAAACTTTGTACTTCGGAAGGTCTCTTTTTTAGGCCCTTTTTATTTTTGTATGTTTTATTACTTTTTAAATACGATAGATGGCGCAAGCACAGGTTTGAATAAAACGCTTTTTCCGTTGTGAAAATTTTGATTTAATGAACCTCTAAATTGGCAATCATTTCGCGATTTGACTAAGTGACTGCCAGCCGCCAAAGGCGCGCTCCAGTTCCACAGCTACACGCAGGCATAGACGATCCTGATACGGAGCCGCAATCACCGAAAATCCAATGGGCAAACCCTTTCTATTTAGTCCCATTGGCACATGCGTTGCCGGCAGACCCAGTACATTGAAAAGAAGCGTATAGTCCACACCCCACAGCTGCAACGGTGTCCAGCCATGCTTCGGAGCAGGAGCATGCATTGTGGGAAAGAGTAGGACGCCGTTTTCACCCAGAAGTTGCTAGAGGATTAAAGGGAAAGAAGGTAAATAGATGTAGGTGGCAGGTGTTAGGCGGCAGTACGTACAGTCAACTCTCGAGTGAGCGCCAGTGCCTCACGGTGATATTTCTCCAGCTTCTGGACTGACATGAATGCATTGCAACGACGCATCAGATCAAAGATCAAGGCATTCGTAGTGTAACAAGATTTCCCGTAAAGACTTTGCATCAGCTGTTTCAGAGTCTCCCGCACTTTGCTCTCAGCTCCAGCTGCGGGTCCAGCGTCCAACACAAACGGCATTTGACTCAAGCGAGCTATGCCGCTGAGCGCTATCTCCAGGGAATTGTCGAATCCTGACAGCTTCGCCTGGTGCACGGAAATTTCTAGTTTCTGCAGATGTTCCACAGCCTTGAGTATGGATGCTTTAATTTCCGGCTCCACCTGTTGGTGCATCCAACCGTTCAGACCCTGAAAGCCCAAGGCGTAGTGCACCTGCAACTGCTTCAGCTGGAGCGGCTCATGCAGACGCAGCTGCACCGCCTGCTCACCGGCCATCAGCTCCAGCAGCTGGGGGAGATCGACGGCAAATCGGGACATCGGACCCACCACCAGATACTGCTGGAAATCTGCATCGCTCGAGTCGGGAAAGTGACCCGCCGGTGTGACCACGCCCCCGGTGGGCTTGTGGCCAAAGATGCCGCAAAAGAAGCTGGGAATGCGTATGGAGCCACCGATGTCTGAGCCGATACCAAAGAGCGAGGCGCCAGCTCCAATCAGAGCGCCCTGAAACGGATTATAAGATTAGTCACAGAAACATAAGATAGTCTGTACTGTACTCTCACCTCCCCGCCTGAGCTGCCACCCGGCGTGCGCTCGAAGTCGAAAGGATTCAAGCAGCGTCCATTGAGTAACGTATCCGTATCCGTGGAATAGCAGTACTCGGGCGTGGCTGAGACCAGCAAAGGAATCGCTCCAGCATCGCGAATCCGGGCGACCACGACGCCATCTGCTGTTGCTTTCAGCTCACTCCTGGCCAGACTGCCCACGGTAAACGGCATGTTGGCCAGGGCGCAGGACTCCTTCACGGTGACGGGCATACCCAGCAGCGGTTGCCTCTCGAACAGCTGAGCCGCATTCTCGCCCGCTGCAGCTATGCGCTCATCCACAGTGGCGGCGTCCCGCAGAGCCTGCGCAAAGCGCTCCGACACGACTGCATTCAGGCGGCTGTTCACGAGCTTTACGCGATCTATATAGGCGTCCACCAAATCCACTGCGGTTATCTAAAAGATAAAACGAGTTTAAAGTCCAAAAATTAAGTGAAATATACAAAAACAAAGATTTAAAGTCAATCGGACAAAGGGCATACAGGCTTTCACAAAGATAACTGTTTGTTCTTCCGCTGTCCATCACTTCTTCTTCAGTTACCTGCCGCCGACAGAGACGTGTGCGCAGCTCCTGAATACTAAGCACCAGCAGCGGATTTATGCTGGCTGGCAGGCCATAGGGTCTAATGCGACGTCCGCATGCCCAGATATACGCACTTTGCAGAGCGCTCGCAAAAATAGCAACAAATTTCACGAATATTAACAGTAAACGCGGTATTAATTCCATGACGCAAGAGAAGAGAAACGAGAATTCGACTCCCTCGCTTCGAAGCCGGCTGCACACTGACTAAATGAGCGCAAATAAATGGATTATAAAATCTTGTTTACATAGTGCAAGGGAGAGTGAGAAAGAGAGAATGTTGTGAAGAGAGTGAACGTTCGAAATCGATGTGTGTGTAATTAAAAGAACTTAGAAAGTTGAATACAGTGTTGCCTTCAAGGCCAGATAGCTACAAGAAAAAAGCTAGAACACGCTAAAAGGAGACTCAGGGCGTTTCTGGGATAGTAATTTGTAAGTTGTCGTTTTCCTAATAGTATAAGCTTTAAAAATTATTATAAACAAATTCAATGAATATATAATTCCTTTCACAATAGTAGCCACATTCTGTGTTTTTTAAACAGAACAGCTGACGGCAAAATAGCCAGATTCACAGCACTGGTGTTAAGTGATATTGATACACGCACACAAGCGTTCAAAATGAGTATTTCTCAATCATGCAGAGAGTAAGAGAGCCAGAATGAAGAGAGAGCAGAAGACTGAACGTGATTGGTGTGCGTGCTGAACGTAACTCAAGTAAGCGAGAGAGAGTGAGAGAGAGAGAGAGACTGAAAGTTCTACCTGCTGCACAGCTGGCTTAGCTCAGCTCCAAGCTTTGAGCGAAGCTTTACTAATACACATATGCCATCGCTTACACACATACTAAGCCGTTATTATTTGAATAAAACTCTTTTTGTTTTTATTGCGAATATCAACTGAACCGTAACCTTAACTAACCATTACTGCTATTTGTCTAGAAATTGAGCACTGGGGTGTCCGGAACGGCAATCTGATGCAGCACCGGCGGCGTCCAGCCAAGGAAAGCTGCCTCCATTTCGGCGGCGATCTGCAGGCAAAGTTTGTCCTGATAAGGCGCCGCTATCACCTGAAACCCGACGGGCATGCCACGCAGACTCAGGCCCATGGGGATGTGTGTGGCCGGGAAGCCCAACACATTGAACAACAGCAGACTATCGATGCCCGTGATATTGAACAAGGAAGTATGAAAGTTCAGAGCAGTCGAGTGAAAGGTGGGCAGAAACAGAACTCCGCGATCTCCCAGCAATTCCTATGAAAAAAGAAAAACGTCTTATAGAGCATAATTCATAAAGGACATCTAGTGCATTTTACCGTTAGATACGCTCTGATCCTGGCTACCTCATCCCGGTACTGTTGCATTTTATTCGTGGATATCATGCCATTCAGCCGCTGCATCAGCTCCAGAAACAGCGCCTCCTTGGTGAACAGTGAATGGCCAATGATGCTGTTGAACATCTCCAAGACCACGAGTTTCATGTTGGGCGGACGATCGGCCTGCTGAGTGATAATGCTGGGCAGGCCCTTCAGATCGATCAGCGCCACAATCACCAGCTCAAAAATGTTGTCCAGAAAACTGAGATCGAGCTGACAGAGGGTGAGGGTCAGATATAGAGAAAGATGAGAAGGTATGATTAAAGTATTTGATGACAAGTTGGACTAACCTGTTTGGACTTAATGCCCGCCTTGCCTAAGCATGTGAGAGCGCGCACCATGGCTAATTTGATGTCATCGGCCACATACGGATGGGTTAAGCCGTTTAGTCCCGGATATCCATACGAGTAGTAGATCTATGGAATGGAATAGTTAAATATGTTGTAGCCAGGTATCGCTGACTGCATTATATATACTCTGTTCTGGTGGTACGGTTCTGAACTTTTGAAATTTACAAATAAAAGCGCCCTCTGTTGTCATTATTTTTAATGCTTAACTGATCTAGTTTTGAATAAGTGACAAAGGTACCGCATATGAAGCTAAATTAAGGGATAACTAATATACTCTTTATCAACAAAGCCTTGCCCCAACCAAATATTTCCTACACTTATAGACACAGAGTATTAACATTTTATACTACATTCATACACTACTTCTGCATTTAGTCTAAATTACATATACCTCCATGTCTATAGCGAAATGAAGTTTACATATATTAGAGAGCTACTTCCGGACTAGCAATTCCATATCGAGTGTTTCTCCTGAGTTGGAAATTCTATAAAACTCATATACCCCTATAAATATATCGAACAAAGCATGCGTATTTTCAGATTTTCCACAACCCCACCCTATATACCACCCACAGAGTATTCATAATTGAGAGCACACTCATATCCTACTTTGAGTTCGTTGAGCGGCACCGGCTCATTCATCTTCAGTTTGTGTTTGTTGTCGCCGGCCATGATCTCGAGCAGCAGCGGCAGGTCGCGTGCGAAGCGTGTGATGGGCCCCAATTGCAGGTAAGTGGTCAAGTTCTCGTCGATCAGCGAGCTGGGGAAGTGGCCCCTTATCGAGGTGAGTCCGCCCGTCGGCTTGTGGCCGAAGACGCCGCAGAACATGGCCGGCAGCCGGATGGAGCCGGCAATGTCGGAGCCAATGCCAAACAGGGAGGCGCCGGCGCCATTCAATGCGCCCTCGCCGCCGGACGAGCCGCCGGAGCTGCGTGTCAGATCGTAGGGATTGCGGCAGCGACCATTGGCCACCGTGTTCGTCTCGAAGCTCATGCAGAACTCGGGCGTGGCCGAGACCAGGAGCGGAATGGCGCCAGCGGCGCGCACCAGCTCCACGACTTCCCCGTCCCTGGGCGCCTTCATGCCCTTGCGTATCACGCTGCCCACGGCATAGGAGAGACCTCGATGAGGAGAAAATGTAGACAAAGAAGAGGAGGAGCACCAGTTAAAGTGTCATGCTTACCCTTCACCCCGCACGATTCCTTCACCGTGAAGGGTATGCCCAAGAGCGGGTAGCGCGTGAAGAGCGCAACGCGATCATAGTCCAGCGATGCCTCCGCTATCAATCTGTCCGCATGCTTGGCCTCGAGCAGCGCCTCCTCGAACCGATCCTCGACGACCGCATTCAACGAGGGATTGACCTCACGCACGCGCTCAATATACACCTCGACCAGTTGCTGTGAGGTGAGCTGCTTGGCGATAATACATTTGAATAAATTTCAATTACACAATTCCGTCTGATCGAATATCACCTGGCCTCGTCGCAGTGCCGTCACCAGTTCCAGAACGGGCCTCAGCAGCAGGGGATGCCTGATGGGCGGGAAGTCGGGCTGCTGGCGACTAATCACATATTCCAAAATTCGATTCAGCAGCAGTGCCAGATAGGATAGTATAAGCCCGAAAAGCCGTATAATGATCTCCATTTTGTAAGTTTTTCTATAGTATTTGATATTATTGTTGCTTTACTTTGCTGTTGTTGTTGTTGTTGTTGTTCTTTTTTTTTTTCGTTTCACACAGGTCAACACAGGTGAGACTAATTGATATTCACTTTTTTTTTTTTTTTGTACTTTGAGTCTCTTTGACTATTACTTAAGTTCCACGTTCCACTGAGCCGCCACTGAAGGCGTCTACTGCTCGCTTCTGGGTTCTAACATGAACTACGCCTCGTCAAATGCTTTCGGATTTAATTAGCTCCGGATAGTTGCAGCTGAATTTTAATGACAACGAGCTCCAGTGCTGGCAAATGCAAGAATTTTGAGTTAGCCCAGGGCTGGCGCGCGCTAAGCCATTGCGAACTGGGAAATGGAGAAATCCCAAGTTCCCAAAATTAAAAACAAATACAACTTTTTCATTTATATAAAATCCGAATTCATTTTATATAAACAAAAAAGTTTTCTCAATTTTGACAGTTCAATTAAATTTGATTGAAAATGTCGAAACTTAACTGCTCAACTAATCAAAATTATTTTGATAGTATTCTAAATAGTTCTCATTATTGAAATTATGTTTTCATTTAGTAATAATATTTTTTTTTCTTTATTTTTTAAGTATGGTAATATTTAAGTTATATTTTCTTTCGAACTTCTTTTTTTTTCTTTCGGAATTTACGGTTACGCAACTGGAAGTTACTCTAATATCTATCTTTGCAGTCATACTAAAAATTCTTCTTCTTGATAATTGTAAGAGATGAGCTTTTGAATAACTCTACTGATTATTATAGACAAAATTCAATTTTCTATATGGCAGATGACTGAAATATCTAGTACTTCTTATTCGTGAATAGCTAAAAAAATGTTTATTGGGTAAAGTTTTACCAGTAATTGATATTTACTTTTATCGATCAATAACAAAAATGAGCGATTATCGGATAAGCTGTGTGATTATATACGTTGAATTAGATCGATTCTTGGATGAAGACATTGAAAGAATTTATAGACTTTAAGCGACCTGCCATACAATCAATCCATACAAGATACTAAAACTTCAATAAAAACTATATACCCCACATATGTTCATTCGTAGTACAGGGTATATATAAAAAAAAAAAAAAATGATAAGAAAAGATATGAGTACCAACGCTTAAGTAAATTCGTGATTAATTTTTGTTTTTCACATAAATATTTTATTTATTAAATGTTGTAGTTATTGTAACACGTTTACTTAAATGCTACAACTAAACTAAAACCGTTTGAATTAACTAATCAGTAAGTTAATAGAGGTATCAACGGATAACAGTTCACAACAAATCTTGAACCAATCAGGCAACGTGGAATGGAATCAAACTATAATATATACATGAACATATTTCTATATACATATGTATATAGACAGAGAGAGAGGAAACAAATTTGGAATTTAAAATACGTATGCTTTAAGTATAACAAAGTTAACATATTTAGGCAGCTCGGCATAGACGCGAAATTCATATCATATTTCATATTATATATAACTGGTATACGCTTATCATACAAATATTATTAGATATATAGCTAGGTATATATGTATGTATGTGTGCAGAGCAATTACTGCGCTAGCAGTCGCTTCCCGATATTTTCCAATTCAAATTGACATTTATACACGGATATGATATAGGTATAGGTATACATATACATATACATATGTATATATATACCACAATATATGAGCACTTGTATATATATTTATTAGTTATTTTTATTTTACATCAATGTTTCCTTATTTGTTGGTTAATAATTGTTTTGTTGGTGATTTCTGATATTTCGCAATGGGCGTCTGTCTGTGTATTAGTTATATGGATATATGTATTTATACATATATCACATATATGTATATCTATGTATAAATGAAAAAAAAATAGTGCTTCAGTTGGGATATGCTATGCGTATGTTGATTGATATTATAGTCAATACAATTAAAAGTAATACCTATATTACGATTTATTATCATTATCATTATCATTATCATTAAAAGTAGCATTATTGTTTTGATGATTATTTATGACTATTATACCTTTTATTAGTATTAGCATTTGTATTAACATTATCATTATCATTATCATTAGCATAAGTATTATCATTGTGATTTTCATTATCATTGCCATTAGTTCTATCATTTCATTATGTATGTAATATCATTGACATGATGATTATCATTATGATTATATTTATAATTGTTATTCTCATTATTTTTCTATTACAACTACAGTTACACATTATTATCATTATCATTAGTATTACTATTACTATTACTATTATTTTTATAAATTTGTGTGTAGCCGCATATAATATTTAGCATATATGCAATATATGTATAGTCATATAGATATACTACATAAGCTAATCACCTTAAGGCTCATAGCTTATCCCTTTATAATTATTAATTTATTTATTGTCTAAAACATTTGCCTCAACTCCACTACACGTCCATTCTAATAGCAACTAGTGGCTAAACAAATAGTTCCATTCACTAACTAACACACACCTTTGGCTGCTTAAAATACAAACACCGCAACGAATTTTGAATTCGATTGGCGTCCGGGCGGGATCCAGGACTTTGGCGGAGCATTTACAAACAATCTGGAATAGAATTCAAACGTGGACACAGCATGCCGCGGGGCTCTCGGGAATGCTGTGCCGGCGATAAAGCAAATGCAATGCCAAAATCGGATCCAGCTGCTATCATCATCATCATCTCCTGCTCCTCCTTCTCCTTCAATTCAAACTAAACTCAATACTGATCTGGCGGCGCTTAGGTCATGTGCAGATCTCCCTTGAGGATGCGCATGAACGTCTTCTTGAACTGCTGATTGGCCAGTGCATAGCAAAAGGGATTCATTGGACTGTTGGCATAGCAGAGGAAGTACGAGAACATGTACAGATGCTCGTTGGTGCACGGCGGATTCCGGCAGAAGCCCTCGACCAGGGCCAGCACATGATACGGCGTCCAGCAGGCCACAAAGCAGCCCAAGATGAAGGAGATGGTGCGGAACGCTTTGCGTGCACGATTCTCGGACTTGGACTTCTGTCGGCTGCCGCCGATGCCCATGACCAGGGGCAGAGCCTTCTTGCTCTTGAAGTGCTTGCCAATGGAGTGCATGAAGTGACGTTTGCTGGAGCTGCGCCGCGACACGCCGCCCTCATCCGCATCCTTGGCATCCTTCAGTATGCCACCGGCTGCACCCGCCGAACTGCTGGTGGTGCCCGATGTGGAGGGCATCTTATTGGTGTTCGTCTCGGATGCCTCGCGCTCATCAATCCGCTCCAGCTGAACGACAGCGGGCGCTGGCATTGGAGCAGCAACGGGCGGCTTGGGAGCAACTCCCGCTGCTCCCGCCGCATTGCCCACAGCTGGAGTGGGTTTGAGTGGTGGCGGCATCGGCGAATAGAGCACGGCATCCTTGCTGCTCGTCTCCATGGGACTGGAGGCGCGTCGATGCGGGCACTCCGCCTGGACACGATCGTTGCCGCCGGGCACGTCCAGCAGGCAGATGGCCTCGATGCAGCTCTCGCGTCGCACCTTGGCGAAGTCCTCGATGCCTGTGTATGAGACGAGAAGACGTTTTTCAATGGCTACCTGTTCCTCGGACTGGGATTGGCTGTCCGTTGCCTGCTGCTGCGGCTGTGGCTGTGGCTGTTGGCTGGAAACGGTGGGGGAGCTTTGGAGCTGTTTGCGTGCGGGTGGCGGTGGTGGAATGGCACTGCGCTTTGCCGAGGAAACGGACGTGGGTCGTGCGGAGCGCGAAGCACTGTGGGAGCAGCTGACACTGTCGTTCGTGGCCAGCATGGCTGAGCTCTCGTCCATGTAGCGTAGCTCGGAGTTGTTGGTCAGCAGGTCGTAGGTGTTGGCCAGTTCGCTGTTGCCGGAGCTGTTGCCGAACGGACGATCCGAGTAGTCGGACAGGGGCGTGGGGCACTGGAAGGCCTCCGGCGGCGGCAGGATGGCCTGCACCAGGCACTGTTGCACCTGGTCGCACGGCACCTCGATGGGCGCCAGGTCCACGGGTGAGAGCGGGTCTTGGTCATTGGCTGGATTGGAGGTTTGATGGATGTCAATGAAGCGTTCATGCTCGGCTATCTGGGACAGAGTGGAGCAGGAGGTGCGCTTGGGTCGCTCAAGCAGCGTATGCGCCTGATACTGCCCCATGCCCACCTCCTCCTTGCTCTGGGCACGCTGCAGGCTCGTTTGCTGTGCCAGGTGCTGATGGTGTGGCGAGCGGGCGCCCATGGAATGCATGGCCTCAATCGACTTGGAGCTGGTGGTGCTCAGTTGCAAGTTACCTTTGCTGCGTGTCGCCAGGAGCGCCGCCTGCGCCCCGAACACCAGGCCAATGGAGGAGCGCTTGCGCATATTGTTGAGCTTCTGTTGATTGATCAGCTGCTGCGTCTGATTGACCGAGGACTCCTCATCCGAATCGAAGGCCGGACTGCTTGAGCGTTCGCTCTTCTCTGCCTCGGCCGCAGCACGCTTCGATTCCTCCAGTTTGGCCTCGGATGCGCGTCGCTGTTCCGGCGTCAGTTGCTCAAGGGACACGGACTCGGCGACCTGCGCCAGCGGATTGGCCTGGCCGGAGCCACTGAGACGCTTCACTGTCGTCGTGCAGGTGCCGCCATCCAGATCAGACAGCTGCACCTTTGTCTTCAGTATCTTCTCCTCGATCACACCGATGCCGGCCGCATGACCCGCCATGCCGGACATGGCGCCAGCGCTGAGCGCCACCATCGACTGCATCTTGCGCTGCTTGGCCTCGCTGCGCTTCTGCATGTCGTAGGCGGTCTTGTAGATGCCCGCATACAGCACGAACAGCACAATCAACGTGGTCCAGTAGTAGCCAATGATCAGGGCCGTGTTGAAGACCGGATCTTTGAGAAACTGTACGGCACACTGGCCGGGCAACAGATCACGTTTGCCCGTAAAGTGCTCCCAGCCAAAGATCGAGATGAAGAACAGCAGCGTGGGTATGATCCAGGTGATGGATACCATATAAATGACCCGAGTGCGAGTACGCCAGCTGCGATACTTGGCCGCAATCTTCACCGAACAGAAGCGATCGATGGTGATCAGCAAGACGGTGTACTGGGAGACCAGGCAGACGGTGTAGTCCACAGACAGCCACAAGTCGCAGAGTAAAGGTCCCAGATCCCAATAGCCCTTCAACACATAGATGGTATAGAAGGGCATCGAAACGGTGCCTACGCATGGAAGAGAGAGAGAGAGAGAGAGAGAGAGAGAGAGAGGTAAATGTTAAAATATATTACTTTTAAGAGTCACTAAAGCTTAATCTATTACTCTGCCATCAAGTCTGTCATAAAGTCAAGTCAATTAAGGCATAACATCAGTCATCATCAATCAATATACGAATGAAAGTTCAGTCAAGCAATAGATAATTTATAGAGATTAGACAGTAAATTGGTTAAGTTAAGTTATCTTATTAAATCAATCAATCAACACTTCAGCTTAATCAATCAGTAATCAATCTATGAGTGAGCATTCAATCAATGAATCGATCATTTAGTTAGTTGGTCAATCAGTTAAGCATCCACATGCAATGAATTATGAATGACCCATTCCCTCAGTCAATCATTATGTCAATCAAGCAATCAGTAGTCGCGTAAGTTATATTATCAATCAATCAATCACTCAGTCAATTAGTAGTCAATCGGCGTATCAACGACTTAGGTTAACCGGTGATCCACAAAGTTGATCAACCACTCAATCAATCGCTAGTCGCTGAAGTTATTTAGTAAATTAGTCAATCACTCAATCATAGTTACTAAATCATTGCGATATTCCTTAAGTCTATCAATAACTATGTCAACCAGTGAATCAAAGCTGATCAATCACTCAGCTCATCACTTAGGCATTTCATCAATGAATTAATTATAGATTTATAGCAGTTAATCAATCAGCAGTTCATTGCTATAATCACTGTATACGAATCTATTAATTAGGCAGTCACGCAAAGGTTTAAATAATCGATTAATCAGTCAATTATAGATCAGATTAGTCAGTGAAATACCCAATCTGTCAGTCCATCTAATAACCTGTATAACTTAGATAGACAGTAGTTAGCTCTGCTCTCCACCCACCTATCAACATATCCGTTGCGGCCAACGAGGCTATAAAGTAGTTGCTGGGCTGTCGTATATTCCGATCGACAATGAAGGCCAGCAGCACGAGAATATTGCCGCCCACCGTCAGAATGATGCAGAGGAACAGGCACAGCGCAATGGCGATTGTCTGCCACGTTTCGAATGGCGGCAACACCAGTGCCGGTCCGCTATCCTCCATGGGCGTGGCGCTCGTCTCCGTCGAGCTGTTCCGGCCAAAATTCGTCAGGTTGGCACCGAAATTGCGATACCATTGAAACTGCTCGTTGGGTGACCAGGTGTTAAAATCAGTTATTTCGCCATAGATCTTGGCCGCCTCCAACAAGCGTTTGCATTCCGTGTGCTCAACGACCCGATTATAGAGACCACGGCAGAGATTCTCACGCTCCTTTCGTACGCGCCTAAGGGAAGAGAATTTGTGTAAATAGTTATATAGACATATAGGATGATGTATGTATTAAAACTGAAATCTTTTATTCTTAAATATATATATAGGAATTTTGTATTTTTATTATATCTAAATATTAGACTAACGATCCCTTCATGTGGAATTCTTTTGAAAATCTAAGATTTATTAAATTGAAATATAATGCAAACTCAATCAATCTATATCTCATCAATGATATAATTTGCTATGAGTTAATTTTTTGATACAGGATCGATAGATGAGAGACCGAACCCTATAAAGCATGTAGAACTTTGATTGAGGTCTCTTTAAGCTTAGCGTCTATAAAAACATGAGCGCTTACCTATAATATGAAGCACGCATTAAGTTTGTTTCAAGTACTGAATTGCCAAAATTGTTCTATAAAATTCTCATCAACAATCACTAAGCAAATCTCGTTTGCTTTGAGAGCTAGAGTTACCAAAAATTTGAAATGCTCTTGTGCAAACTCTGATAGTAATTGTAGTCAAGCCAAAACACGTAAAATCCTTTTATTTTCCACTCCACTTACCACTCGGTTATCCAGTTGGATTTAATGCTGTATATGGATTCGGTTCGATTCGCAGCATCCAGGGCAGCAAGATCATCGTCGGTGCTATTAAAGCCGCTTGATTTGGCCAGCGAGCGCATTTTGATTGGTTTCTAAAGCTGCTGTTGATTTTCTTTTCGATTTTCCAATTTTCCCTTACGTTTGCTCTTGTTGTTGTTGTTGTTGTTGTTGTGAGTCAGCCTTGTTCTTATGTTAATATCCCAAACGATTTTCCTTTGTGGCTTCCAACTGTCCAACTACTCGAGATTGGGCATCGTTGTGTCTGACGTCTGTGTGCTTGGCCCAGTCTCCTGTCCGTTGGTGCGCAGCATCTGAAATAAAAGCAAGAAAACTACTGAGTGAAAAATGCAACAATAACAACAACAGCAATAGCAACAATAATAATAATAATAATAATAATAACGAAATCATTCGAAGGAGCTGCTAGGCATTTGCAACAGTTGCCGTCTCGACCTCGGTTTCCGCCAAAGTCTAAACTAATTTCGTAGCCCCTAACACGGCAGGCAGTTGCTTCTGGCCAAATAGCGAGAAGTCAGTGAGCAATGAATCCAATTTCGAAGGCAACATTTGCATCCTGTTGCTGTCCTTGGCGCTCATTATGTTGTGGCACGATTTATGCCCTCTCTCTGCTACTTGACTCTGAAGTGGCCAACACTAGACGCAGTTTCCCCTCGCTTCTGCTCTGTTTTACCTTGTTTTCTGCTTCTTCCGCATTGCCCCTTCCCTTGCCTCCTAACGCTATTTATTATTTAAAACCAAGTATTCGCAGAGAAAAACTTTGTCCGGCCGTTGCCGCCGCTGCAGACTGTTGCATTTGTCGCTGTCGTTGCCAAGGACTACAAATTGCAACATCAAATTGAGTTAGTCGAGTTTTCAAATATAATTTTCAACAAATCGATAAATTTGTCTTCGCAAATTCTTCAGCAAACAAATTGAGTTACGCATGCACAAACATGCAGGCGAATCTACATGCGTATGCACATGTGCCTTTGTTTGAGTCTTTGAGTTTGGTTTGTTTGCCATTGCTTTGACTTATTATGGTCTATTAATTGACTGGAAATTCAATTACTTAAGACAATTTGCAACATTTCGAGTGGCTCATCGCTTGTTGAGCAAATTGCTTCGTGCACTTTGTGGCATGTTTATTTGATCCGTTTGGCCGCATGTCAAATAGGTGTCTGGCCAATTGGTCTTTCAATCATTGAGCATTTGTAGCTTTCTTTTGCTGCACCTCAATCAAGCTGAAAACCCAATTTCTATGCTAATTGACTGCTTTGACTCCGTCTGGTTTGTCAGCTGCATCAAAATTCCGGCTACAACATTGAAATGGGTCAAAGCTCTTGCCTTCAGAGCATCACAAACGCCTTCGTGTCCGACTTAAGAT
Organism: Drosophila navojoa; assembly: GCF_001654015.2. Next base: position 77,555 of record NW_022046013.1, read on the forward strand.
TCGGACATTTACAATTTGTATACCGAAAATGCTTTGAAATATATTTAAAAAAAAATTCTTTTGTGTAAGTGTGCGCTGAAGGTAAAAGACGTAAGCTCCTTAAAATATGCTTTGACCATGATGGGCACGTATTTAACCTTTAGAAAAGAGACATGCTGAATAGCTTACTAAAGTCTATTACATTTTTCTATTCATTTGTTTATAGATGATGATAATTTTCTTTGAAGTCCAAACTTAAATCAAAATTGATATAAACATCTTAATAAATTGATTTTCTAAACTCTTTGCTTTTTCAATTTATCGATAAGCATCGATTTTTGTATCGAAATCAAGTTCTTATATTTCGATTAGACGATGCCTAATACATATGCTTGAGAACATATTAACATGAACAAATATTTTAAAATTTTATGAAAAACGAATATTTTCTTTTCTGTTCAGTCATTTATTAACTATAAATTATTTCCATAAATTTTATAAATAATGAGTATCCATTAATTTCTGTAATATACCTCACTTTAATCCATTTTGACTAAATATTAAAGACTGGTAACTTTAGATAAGAATTTGCTTTGGTAAAGGTTTATGTATACTCATAATTTATTTTTTTAGAAATATACCTATGTTTATAATAATTTACATGAGTTCTATAGCCAGAACGAATTGAGTTCCATCTGCGAATTGCCTATCAGGATCACGTACCAACGATGCTTCGGATTCCACAAGTTTGTTATATACGTATGCCAGCCTATATACAGCCACAAATAATTGTAAACTGAGGAATTGACTTGCTTTGCCTTCTTCAATATTATTCAAATGAGTTCTATAGTCAGAACGAATTGAGTTCCATTTGCGGATCGATCTTTGGTAGCGCCTCGATGGCTGTGGCGATCACATGGTATTATTTACGTGCCTTCGATGCTTATACCAACGATGCTTCGTATTCCACAAGCTTTTGTTTATGTTGTATTGGTCTATGCTTCTGTTTTAGCATTTGTTTGCTTCTGGTATACAAATTCAAAAAGATCTAGGACTGTGCGAATTGACTTGATCTTTGGCATCTCCATAGCGATGGCTATCAGGATCACGTGGTATGATTTACGTTCACTTCAATGCTTATACCAACGACGCTTGGGATTCCACAAGTTTGTTATGTTTCTGTTTTCTTAATTTTGCATAAATTTGAAGTGTATCTTTTTGATTTAGCATTTGTTTTTTCTGATTTAGCATTTGTTTTACTTCTGGTATACATTATAATTTTAATTGGGTATTTTTATTGCTTCATTATTATTAAGAATTAATTATTACTATTATTATTTTAAAAATATAGGCGCCAGTTGAGCTGGCGTGAATGAGTAAAGGATTGAGTAAATGTATTTGAATGATTCGCTTCAGATACTCATTGTTCACTTTCTACCTTAGACTTGCTCTCTCTCTCTTGCCTTTGCTCATATTTCTAATGCTATTATATCTCATGTTAAGTATAAAATAGGCGCACAAAGACATTTCCCTAACAAGAAAGCGAAGCGGGCAGAACTCTTAACGTTGGCGTTGTCAAGGTAATACGTGTAATCCCTGCCATTCAATAGTCACAAGTGCAGCACAGCTGCCCAGCTACTTGTGCAGGGAAAACACCTTGACGACCCACCACCTGGCCTTGTGGTTTTGCGCGCTGGCCCAGCAAATTAACCGCAAGCGGATATTCACGCAGCTCAAAAGGCATTGCAATAGTAGGCGCTTTAAAGCCTTAAGAGAAATCTATTTATCCATAAAACGGGCTGAAATATTGCGCGGTGCAAGCAAGCAGGAGCTCGACTAATAAGGCGAGCGATTCGAGTGAGTCAATTAAATAAGATTACATAATATTTCAGATAGAGTGTGAGAAGAAGCAAAACATATTTAATAGATATAGCAACAAAATGTTGAAGCACATGTATTAAAAGTATACAAGTTCCAAGATATTTGAGTAGCGCAATTCGTTAGATACCCTAGCTAG